>JAWVMR010000066.1:4637-71987 GCA_036321205.1 Trypanosoma caninum | reverse complement strand
ACCCCCCCTAAAAAAATAAAAAAGAATTTTCCCCCCCCCCCCCCCCCCCCAAAAAAAAAAAAAAAAAAAAAAAAAACGTGTGAAGCAGCACAAATTGCATAAGTAGACATCGCACAGCAGCTTTGGTTCCAATTTGCAGCATACAGTTAGCTTAATATCAATTCCAAAACCATTTATATTCTTTTCCACAGACAAAACCAATCTACCCAACACTCACACAAACAAACAACAAACAAAAGACCTTTATTGTATCTAAAGTAGAATCTTACAAAATTCTTACAAGAGTACTCTCTCTTACAGAAGAAACAATACAGGCAATGTCGCGAGCAAAATTTCTTATTGCAATGCGGTCATTCACGCGGCGCTCCAGCATTGTGCTAGGGTTTCCATTTAAAACCAAACTACTTCTTTTGCACCCAAGGTCGCAAATAGGGTCTACTGGCGATGGAGAACGTCCTGCGGCAAAAAAAGTCAACCTCCGTGCGTTAAGCGCCTCTTCGCTTTCGCCCGGTGATGCGGTACGTTCGGGTGTGTGGATTAGTCCCTCAGCCGTTACAGGAGATGGTGGTGGCGGTGGCAGGGTTATTCTTTTCTGAACCCTCACAATGTCGTCAACGGCGGCAGTGCGACGGCTACCACGCCGTTCCTGTAAACGATAATCAGCACAATTCGTGGCACTGTTATCCCTCGCAAAAGGAGACTTCTCCCCGCACGCAATTTGAAACAAAGCAAAACGAAGTTTCTCAAACCTCCTCGCGCGACGACGCTCTTCCTCATCTGGTGCCTCTGCATTACATCCCTTTTGTGCCCTATACAAACTGCCCTTGCCAGAACTACTCAGATTTATTTCAGAAGTGTGCACGGTATTCATAGACTCTGTCCACAGATGCATTCGCCGCTGCTGTGGTGTTAAGTGAGCAGCCGCTTTGGGCAAAGCAAAGTCTAAGTCCCGCTCCAAGTGCGTGCTGTACGAATCAACATCCTCAAACTCATCACCTGCAGCAATTGTTTCCCCTTGTACAGATGTTGCCTCTTGCGTCTCTGTTTGCTGGGTTAGGTGGCATTTGCTACTGGTGTTGTATTTTTGAATTGCTTTTTCAACTGGCACAACGACTGGCGTAATATTAACCAGCTTCTCTTTCTTTTCTCCCATCACTGGCTTTGATACGACAGTTTCGGCTTTCGTGATAGATATTACTTGTGGCGTCTCTAACGCATATGTCGCCGGGCATTTAACGTGATGTTTCCATGTGTCCTCCAAAAATTGACCAAATAAATCTCCAGAAAACAACTGCCTTTCCGCGTCTTCTTGGCCAGGCGGTGAGCACGCGGCGTCGTGGAAATTACCACAACTCTGTGCGTCGCCAGAAAAAGTTTCTTCCCAGGACGCTGAAAGCTTGTTGACGTAATTAACAACTACAGGTTCTGTGCGTTTTTTAAATTGTGTACAGCCCAATGATAAAAGAGGTTTGTCACATTTTTCTGCCGGTTTATCGCCAGTGCTATGCTGAACAAACTGACTCTCTAACACACACGCCCTTGGTGATTCAGTTTGCACAGCAACATCTGCCTTAGCCCAGGTTTTTTCCTTACTGAGGCCAACGCTCAGCTTATTACCGCACAGCGGAAACGGCTGCAGCGGTGCTGGTAAGTGATCACCGTCCCCCGCAAAAAGTTGACATCTTTCTGTTCCACTCCCCGGCGATCGCCTCAGGTTCTCATTTTCCACACTGCTTGCTGGTGTTAATCTCTGGAAGATTCCAAATTCCTTTGCAGATGACACTTCTTCCTTCGTAATAAGAGCTGGGTACAACTGCACGGGAAACTCAGTAACTCGTCGGCTGTGGATTGTACTTACAGCTGCAAATGCACTATCACCGCAATCACCACTTTTCTCCTTTTCAAGCGTCGCGGTAGGGCTATCTAAAAAAGAGTCGTCAAAAACTAAATCGGCTGGGTCAACACCACCCTCAAACGACAACATGTCAGAACGTTCAAAGTGTGGTAAAAAACAGGAGTCGTCACCTGAGTTTGTGACAGCAGCGCTTTGGGTGTGCATGGGTCGTACATCGGCGTTCACAGCGTTGCCAATCCACACACTACTTTCTGAAGACGGCGGTGGGACCGATACGTCTGCACTCTGAAACATCTTTGATCCCCCCTGAACGGAAAAAGGCGAAAGACTGGTGGTTGGCAGCAACAGATGCTGGCTAGATGCCTCAAAAGCAACAAGTGTAATTCCCACTTCGGGGATGCCGGGTACCGCAGAGTCGGTTGCCGCCGCCTTGCTGCTGACTGAGCGGAGTCGCTCTGAAGGAGCACCAAAAGACGAGGGTGTTTTATCGCTGACAGTCACATCAGTAAAGGGGGAGGCGACCTCTTCATGGTAAGCCGCTTCTGGTGACAGCACTTGTAAAGACATCTCTTTAGGGCTTGCGTCTAGTAAAATAGCTCCACTAGCTGCTTCTTCATTTTTGTCTGCAGCACACAATGGACGGTCATGAGAAACAATATTTGGCGAACCACAGTGTGGTTCACACAACAAAACAGGTGGTTGCTGGCATGTAGTGGTTGCACCCATAACATTTGGCTCTCTTTCCCGCCCATGATCTTCACTTTGAACGCTAAGCATACTTTCTTTTGGCGCCACAGCGTGATCTTCCTCTTTTCTTGCTGCTGTGCTGTTACGTGGGTCCTTAAACAACCAAAATCGCAAAGTCGGCTCCGAAAAGTCATCGTCACTATCCACAAATGAAACACATCGCTTGGAGGACGACTCGCTGCCGCTTCGCTTTAATATAGATCTTGTTTTTTTTGAAGTTGCTTTACACGGCACCACAGGCGGTTTGCCAAAAGATACATCTGAGCGCGAGGATGGTTCTTGAAATAAAGCCTCCTCAACTTCCTCATGCGTTTTTGTTGCGCTGCAAACAGTAGTTTCAGTCATCTCACGCCGTCACAAGTACTGCGTATAATGGGCCTATTTGTTTTTCAAAACAAATCCCCCTCCCACAAAAAAGATATAAACAATAAATAAATAAAACAAACAACAACAACAACAACAACAACAACAAAAAAAAAAAAAACAAAAAAAACACAAAAATAAAATGTTAAACACAGAAATTGTGGTCAAACACAAAGCCTTACAAAAAAAAAAAAAATTAAATTAAATTAAGTTAAATAAAAAATAAAATAAAAAAATACACAAAAATGAACAAACAAACCGCAAAGGCAGACAACACCTGCAAATTGCCGGACTAATGAGCATCTATTCAATATTGGCACTTATGGCCCCCACACCCCACACCCAAACATTTCTTTTTCTCGTCATCCTTTTCAAAGGGTGTTAAAATTACACAATGCTCATAAAAAAAAAAAAAAAAAAAGAAAGAAATGCCTTAGTTAAGCTATAAAAAAAACATTATATAGGCATAGATGACTCGCCACATTCAACTGGGATGAGAGTAAAAAAAAAAAAAAAAGGCTTTGCGCCGCCACGTGCAACAGACACACCCACCAGATTACACATTGGTAAACCACTTTTTCACACTACCACCACCACACCCATCAATAACAGTTCAGATACACTACAAACAGATGTGCGCAACAACGCCAGATACCTCAATTACAGGATTTTGGTCAGGAAGCTGACGTCACTCACGGCATCACAACAAATCAAATCAATTTTCTCAAAGCTGTCACTCCTCCTCTAGATCAATAACCCCCTGATTTGTCACAGACGCACCAAACAAGTGCAGCCTTTACAATGTTAATATCGCTCTCATAAAATTTACATCATCTGTGGTCTTGCAGCCCAAAAGATCAAGTTCAACATGGCTTGAGCTAGCAAAAATACCCCATATACCGCAATTGCCTATAGAGATTATCACCAAAAACAGTTTTTTTTTTTTTTTTTTTTAATGCCAACATCTTGTTTAAAAAAAAAAAAAAAAAAAAAAATTTACTTTTACACACAATTCCAAGCTTAATTCCTCTGTGCTTGAGCTCCTAGCCAAGCGAAAAAATGCCGTCATCGCACGCACATGTTTCAGCAAGCACTAACATATGCAATGTGGGTACCTTGCTAAGGACGTTTACATCTGTCGATGCAACACATCCCTACATATTCACATCATCCAGATTTTTACTCTTTTCTAAACCAATAATTCCTATGTCCACAACGTGAGCTTGCACCAGGTCAGGTTTCTTTGGAATATTGGCAGTATCGCAAGAGTGTTCACACCCCCCACAAAGGTGCGGCAAAGAGTTAACACGACACTGCTCAAAAGTCAAAGACGACGCGCAAATTACTGCCAGTGAAGCAAATAGCGAAGTCACAATCCAGATGTGTTTGGTGAGTTTCGTGACAGGTGAGCGTAGGCATGGTTGCATCATAATGCCACAAAGCACACCGCGCGTGTGACACTGCAAAAACCACCGGTTTTACAATGCAGCGCCCACAGACAAACATCTACCGGTCCTGTATGTTCACAGGCCCACCAACTCCTGGATAAAGCTGATATAAGCGCTAAGGGCACGCTGGATCTCTTGCAGAGTACAGCCACATAGTAGACCAAGGCCGCGGAAAAAAAAAAAAAAAAACAAAATTGCTTTTTTTTCACAGTCCCCCTCTTTATTTTTTTTTTTTTTGTAGTTTAAACGTCCACAGAAAAAAACAAACAAAAAAGAAAAATGGAGCAACATGCGTATTAAGAGACACGTTGGCCTGGACAGCAGCAAAGACACCATAGAGAAATTCCAATATAACGCACAAAAAAGTCCACACATCCAAAAAAGTTATTTCAAGAAGATAAACACCAAAAATAACAAGATTGTTCGTATGCATTCTTTTTATGAACACGCACGACAGCAGTTAAGGAAGCTCCTGCACAGACACGTCGAACACCAGCTCCCCCGACATAAAGTCAGCGTAAGTATTGAGATCAATAGCCTCGTAACTATGCTTCAGAATAAACCGCAGAACGGAGCGAATTTGTTCTGGATCATTGGAGTACACAACACCCTCTTCATGAATATTACTATGAGCCTCTCTACCGGAGTTACGCGTCAAAGAATCGGGTGTTTGTGCCGCTGCCGCTGCCGCCGCCGTGTATGTGGGCCGGCTGTTCTGCAAATGCCTGGAAGCGTGACTACTAGCAGATGCAAAATTAAACTCCTCGCTTGTCTTGACCATCCGAAACACCCACTCAACAATTGGCCGTAAGTTGTGCCAGAGCCAGCTACGCTGCCTGCGCAGCAGACGCACACGAAGCTCAAAATGCACCTGGTTATGGTTCTCAGGAATTTGAATTGCACGGGCGGCTTCAACAGCACTCCGCAGCGACATAATAAGACTAAAGTTGTGCTTTGATCGTGACACGTATGACACATTCCCCAGCAGTGAGCTGCAGTTTTCTACAGGTCGCACATATGCGTCGTCATCCCTAATGTCACTATTACTAGAGGCAGAGCGAGGCTTTGTCGGCTGCAAAGGACTTTGAAATTCAATCGAATGCACAATGCAAAACAGCATTGATTCCATCGCCTTGTTGGTAACTCTAATAGGCTGACCTTCTTCTTGTCCCTTCTGGGAATTAGGTGGCGGGTAACGAAAAGTGCAGAATGTATGCATTTGACAATCAAAAAGTCCAAAAAGTTAAATATCTAAATCACACTATTATATATGTATATATATTGATTGCTTGCTCCACCAATCGCTTTATGTGCTTCTAGGTATGTATTTGTATGCGTTTATGTCTGTATACGTAATAACAACCAAAATGTGCCTTGAGAAGACAAAAACAATAATAAAAACTGTAAAACACCTTTTCTCTAAATTTGGCTATTACTCCCACACCCCACACCAGCAACAAAAAAACAGACAAAAAAGTATTTAAAGCAAAATAAAAAGACAGAACTATAAACACAGAAACACACAACAACAAAAAAAAATTAAAAAAAAAAAAAAAAAAAACGGCAACAGCAACAAAAAAGCATAGTAGCAGTAAAGCTCTATTGCCACAATACCTACGACACATCGGCTAATTGCAGCGCGGTAACAATTTCATCTGCAGTTCCTGGAAATAAAACCTCCAAAACCTTATGTCTTGCTGTTGCACCACTCACGAGCGACACTCGCACCTTTGTTGGATAGTCTATAACTTGACGTAACGACCCACTGCTGGTGTTTTTCTTTTCATACCTCTTCTTGCTATTCGCGGTTCCTATACCTTTGCTGTTATTGCACACCTGGGATTCGTTCATGATGACCCCATCTCGCCTTTCGGCGCAGACGCTCCGCAGTTGTTGCTCAAGTAATGTTTGCATAAAATCAACAAGCTCCGCGTTGGCTCTTCCATCAGCTGGCGGGGCACCCACGCGGACTTCAAGTGCCGCGTCGCTAAATGCAGGACGGGACGCCAGCGAAGACCCCCTCGCCCCCGGCTTTGCATGAACGCTGAGGCGAAAGCAGCCTGGACGTATCTGCGAGATAAAAGAGGCATTTTTCATTTATTATATATATATATATATATATGTTCAATTACGCGTCCTCACACTTTATATTTTTCTTCAGACTATTTCTACAGCTGAATACTCATCTGTTGGTTGTTTTTTGTCAATATTTTGTTGTTATTGTGTGTGGTATATATACATTTATATATAAATATAAATATAAAATATAACTATAACTATAAATATAAATATATATACGAAAATATTATACATTTATATGCAATATGAATATAGCAGCAAAAATAATCGTTGCCAAGAAGCCCATTCTTCTTCTTCTCCCTCTTCCTCTTCTTTTTCTTTTTCTGTTTTTATTTTTATTTTCCGATGCAATATACTTGGAAATCTCTCTTCCATAGCAAGAACAATGATAAAAGCAATACGCCACGCATACACACACCCCAACTACCACCACAAAAACAATATCCACAACAACAAATGCAAAAAAAAAAAAAAAAAAAAAAAAAACCTTCACACACTCGTTTTAGTTTGTCTGTGAGTAAAGATTATCAGGACCTCTAACGTTGTGTCTGCGCAGTGGTATAATACCATCTTCGTTTTCTATACCCTCTTGAAAGGCGTAGCTTGGAACTGGAAAACGGGTGCGACCAATTTCCTCCGGTCTCTTTTCGCGTTTGGGATAAGGTGTGTCGGCGTATATCGTATCGATTTCGCTGGCCTCCTCCAAAAGCTTTGGTGGCTCCTGCACCAGCGGTTCGTTTATCTCATCCTGAGTTGCGGGTCTCTCCTGAAAAACCGCTCTAACACCAAAAGGATAATCCTTTTCATACACAAGCCTTCTAATGTAGTTTTGCGCCCTGTCCTCACTTGTCGTAGCGGTATGCAGTACGTCGCCTGGAAGCAAAACTGTTGCAACTTTTGTTTGGGCATGACGAAAAAGTTCGGGAAGAATTGAGCAATAGGCGTCGTGTGGTTTTCGTTTTACAACATCTGCAAAGGTGGGACATGCGTTATTAAGTTCCGATAAAAGAATAGTGTTCGGTGTAGGCATATTCATGATGCCAGAGTTAAATCTCGCGATCGCCTCCATAGGAGACACCCAGACTAATTTCTCTCCAACCGTACTAATCGTGAATCGCACATCAGGTAACTTTTCAAAAGGAACAAGATACACAATATTATCAAACCGAAATGTTTCTGTGGTTGGCGTAGTGATAGACCGAAATGGCAGTAGTTGCGATAAGCAAGTTTCCATAGGAAGTTCTAGCACGTCCATAAGGTTTTTCATAGCCTTTGGTTGGGAGTAGACAAGAAGATGCCACTTCTTTGGGCCTGGTGGTCCTTCAACCTCCGCAAGCCCACCGCCCTCCTTTGGCACCAAAAGAATATTCATTTGAGCAAAGAGCGCACGCATGGCACATAGACGGTGATGTATGTCTGCCCACTGCGTCGTTACCCCACGGCGGTGAAGGATCTTGTTCCAGTCCTCTGAGCTATCCTCTAAACTGACGGGAAGCGAAGGAAAAATAAACTGGTCGCGTACAAACCGACTTCTCCCTTCACGGTACATCATCAATACCTTGTAGTCATTGTCCTCACCAGTCTCTACCTTTTTAAAATCAATATGTTTGTTCTTGCCCACCACAACAACGGTGGCCGCGCGACGTGTTGGAATTGGCGCACCAAGTTTTGGCTTCTCTCCGTATTCGCGATCCGCCCACGGCACTGGCGTAGCCCAGTAGTCTTTAAACTGCTCCTTGTAAGGGCTCATCTGCACATCCATCTGAAGATTGCGCAAAGGTTTCGCGCGAAAAGATGGACTCTCACCAGAGACATTAAGAAGCAACCAGTAAAGCGTGTGCCGCAACATTTTTTATATATGTTTTAGTACACTTTTCCTTTTGTTATAAGCTTCCAAAAACCCCTAACCAAATACAGATGCAGCTTAGTAGTGTAAAAACAACAACAACCAATAAATGGATAGTAACAAAAAGTAAATTTTCATTATTTATAACACACAAAATTTCATTAAAAACAAAAAACAAATGCTTTCTGTAATTTATTATGACTATTTTTTTTTTTTTTTTTTGGTAACACACAAAAAAAGAAGATACATTAAATCTATTCTCATAGAATATATCAAAACAAACAAATTTTCATATAACCAAAACAAAAACAGATAAATAAATAAATAGTTTTATTCCTTTTTCACTCTTTAAACTTTTTTTTTTTTTTTTTTTTTTGGGGGTTGTAGAACACAGAAAGGTTTAAAAACATGCGCAAAACATAAAGGTTCCACACAACCCCTTTATATATTTTTTTTTTTACTTCTATTCACATTGCCACCTACATTTTATTTTCCGTCCAGCATTTTTTTTTTTTTTTACACTTGTATACTTTAAAAGCACACATTTTCTTCCTACTATTCTTCTTATCATTCTTTCTTCCTTTTCTTGTTCCTTGCGTGCCTAGTCACAAAGCAGAGACGCAACATAATAAGTTTCGCACGGTTTATTTTACAATTCCCACTAAATAAATAAATAACACAAATAATAATAATAAAAAAAAAAAAAACGGTTTGGCAAGTACGCCAGCAGCACTTTTTTTTTTTTTTTTGGGGTGGGGTACTTTAATCGCGCGAAAAACGTGAACGAATACGTGAAAGCGCCTCCCGCCTGCGCGCTGCTCTGATGCGGTCGTTGCGCTCAAACGCAGTTATCCCCCGCCGCTGTGACCCGCCGCTCTTAACTGAGCGATCGCGGCGCGCCTCAATGATGTCCATCGCGTAGCGGCGGCGGCGGTTCCACACGGCGCCACTCCTGCCAATTTCGCGGGACCCGGCGGCGCGGCGCAGGCGGAGGCGGTTGCGGGTGCCGTCGGGGGCGCGGCGGCGGGGGCGGCGGCGGTTCACTTCGCCCCCCGCCGCGGAGTTACGACCAGCGCGAGAGTTCTGCTGCCTGCCGCGGCCCCCGCCACGACGGCCCCGGCGGAGACTCTCGCCAATCTTCTGCTCCTTGATGATTTCGCTGAGAGGTCTATCAATAATCTCCATTGTTTCGGCTCCTGCGTGTGTTGTTTTCGTGTATCTTCTCAAAATATTCTCTTTACTTATATACCGCGCAAAACTATGACAATGTCTTATTTTTGTTTAAAAATGCCCCTTAATAGCAGTTTGGATCCACACTGTCGTCACCCTCTTTTTTTTTTTTTTTAATTCTTCTAGTCAATATATATCAATAATTATATATATATATATATATGTATATATATATTATTATATATTTATTCTTGTAGTGCCGCAATAATTGTAGTCTCTTTTTTCTCTCCCTTATTTATATATATTTTTTTAGAGTCCCACTTAAAAGTTGACCTGTTTTGTTATCCCAATGTCGCTGTTTGTTCTGAGCTTATCTCACTTTAGCAACCGTTTATTTATTTTTTTTTTTTGTCGTTGTTAGTATATGTACATATAAATATATATGTATATTTGTAGATTATCGCCGGTTCATATTCGTGTAAATGGTGTGTATGTGTGTGTGCAACAAAAGCGATGATAATTGCAGAACACCAAGCAAGGACAACGGACACAAAAACAGAAAATGAGGCAAAAAGAAAAAAAAAAGAAAAAAAAAAAAACAAAGTTAAATAGATAAATGCCGTCCAATAAGCCTTTAAATACATTGCTACAATAAGGCTTCACAAAAATTAGCACCGCAAAGACGAGCGTCTAGGCCTATCCATTAAAGCCACAAAATAAATAAGCGCGTTGAGACCAACCATCGACTCTTTAAGCGAATTAGAAGAATAAATAGTAACAATAATAATAGTTATAACCGGCAATAGTAATGTCTATAAATAATATACATACAACAAAGTAATAAACCAGTGGAGTGCATGTCATTTTCCACAAACCAAATCACGTCTTATCCCATGAAAATTCTCCACGTTTTTTTTTTTTTTTATTATTATTCCTATGTGCCCTCCCTCCTAAAAAAAAAAAAGAAAAAAATACTGAAGGACAGAGACCAAAAAGCCCGCAAACGCAACTAACTCAAAAACAACAATCAAGAGAACACACACACACATATATATACACATATATATATATATATATATATGTGTATATAATGTTGAGTAAGTTGTGTTTGCTTTCACTCTCCAATCGCGTTGTAAAGCCTTATTATTCTTGCTGCAATTTCGACCGTTCGCAGCAGTAAAAATGTGCGGTATCCTTCATTTTATTTTGTTTTTGTTGCCCCAGTCAACCAAATAATTTATCCAATCGCACCACCCTTTTTTTAATTTTTATTTTCAAATCCATTTGCGTATACACACTCAGAACCACATTCTTTACTCCAGACAGAAACATAAAAGTACCTACGCACATATATGTATATCACTTGCCCCACACAGCATACAACATTACACACAGTAGTTCAACTTGACATAAAATAACTTGCCACCAATGTCATAATATCAACAGCCGCAGAAAAAAAAACACAGCTGTTCATGCCACCGCACAAAAGTGTTAACAAATGTCAACAGTGCATTTTATTTGCTCTCCCCATTTTTTTTTTTTTTTTTTTTTTTTTTTTTACACCACCCACCCCCCTCCTTTTGTATGACATGAAAAACATTAAAAAGCTTTTCAAAGATAAACACACACACACACACACACACTCACATATGTATATAAATATATATGTATATGTATTTGGTTCAATTTAAAAAAATAACTAACTATAGTGTAAAAATTCACACATACCCATTCGCCTCACCCCCAAAATAAAATAAAAAAAAAATTAAACAAAATTGCACTTACGCATACAAGAACACTGCAAAAATTATTAAACTTCCGCTCCGCCAGAATATCCTTTTTCAAAAATCCCCAAATTAAGCCAGTAAAATCACGGATATGTGAGCAAACCGTTAATGCGCACCCCAAAAAAAAAACAGTTTCATATCGATCACGAGAGAATCAAGCGCAAAAACATCAAAGTAGCAAGTCCATTAAAAAAGACTTCATGCCAAAGTAAAAATAAAAATAAAAGAATAGTAACAATTAGCATCATAACAAGTCAATTTTCAATTCACTTATTAAAAATCACAAGCACAGAAGTAGTCAATGTAGTAGAAGTCAACCCATTTAAAAATCTCTTTCTCTCATCATTTTCTTTTCTTCCTTTTTTTTTTTTTTTTTTTTTTTTCAAACGCGTCACATTTCGCCAATAGAGTTAGAGCTAACACCCTTTGTCTACCTATTTTTTCTACAAGCTATAACAACAAAAGCGAAAACAAAACTCAGTATAATCAATATTCTACACCACCCATAACTTATTTCCCCCATTAAAAAAAAACCAAATAATAATAATGATGATCAAAACTAATAATATCTATGCATGATAAGTTTCAATTGATAGTTACCAAATATACTAGAAACTTCCTCCACAAACACTTCCTTCCCACACACCCCCCCAAAAAAAAAAAAAAAAAATAATAATAATAAATTAAAATATTAAAAAAAAAAATTAACTACTATAAAAACGCAAACCAATAAACATTTTCTGTGTTTTTGTTTGCACAAATAATAGAGGTTCAAGTCATGAGAAGCCACTGTCACTATTTCTAAAAAAAAAAAAAAAAAAAAAAAAAAAGAATAATAAAAAAAAAAACAACAATAGCAACCAGTCCCGTTTACCTCCTTTTCTCTACCCAATTATAAATACATACACATATATCCCCTTTTCCTCTTTCTTGCTCACCCACAGCGCTTTAAAGCTCTGCGGTTTCTCAATCGGTCTAATTAAGCTTTAGCCGTTCTATGAGACATTTTTGAGCATTCTTTAGCAACACGCAACTCGTCTTCCAACTCAGTAATGCGAAAAAGCAAATTTTGTTTTTCATTAACCTCGTCTCCTAAACGTTTTTCATAATATTTCTTCATGTCTTCAAATCTGCAATTAGCAGCGCATACTTCTGACCTTAACTCGGCCAAAGTTCGATCCTGAACCTCCATTGTCTGTTGAAAGGCATATTTATTATCGCTGTTGGTAAATGAAAAGTCTTGAAACAGATTTCTGTACTTGTTCAGTTGCAAATCCGTCTCAGACATTCCCGCGGTAACACTTCCAAGAATTGCCTTTAACTGAGCCACATTGGCAAGTTCATTATTGTAAAGACTCCGAATCTCATTATATTTCTGCCTTTCCTGCACCAAAGATGCATCCATATCAGTCAAATGGCTTCTAAACCTTTCAATCTCACTCCGCAGCGTTTTTTCCACATTTTGCGCATCCGCCAACTGAAGATCCCGCGCCGCAATCTCCTGCTTGGCAAGAAACAACTCTAACTGCAGCTGCTCCTGTTGCTTATTCATGGACACCAACACGGCCGGATTACCCGTGCGTACATCACGCAGCTCCAGAGGTTTAGTCTCAATCGCAGGTTCCATAATTTTTTTCCGCAGCGGTTCTCTAGAAACTAGGCAACTGCCCTCAGTAAAAGTTTTCTCAACCGTCTCAAGTTTTTTTGCGTTACTGCTATTTTTTACACCCTGTTCCACTTCACTAACGCCATTCTGCAACCGCGTCTGATCAAAGGGGTTTTGCAGCTTTACCATTCCCGCATTAAGCACCTGGAGACCAGAGTTAATTCCGTAAAACTGATTAATAAGCAAATTTAGAGTAACATCGCGGTGCCTATCCTTTGTTTCTAACCTCATTTGTAGTTCACTCAGCTCCAGTCTAAGCCGGTCATTTTCTTCGCGCAGCAGATGTACCTTTTCAAGTCCATTCCCCATGACAAAGTGACGCAGTTGCTCTACTTTAAGAAGGAGCATTTCATTTTCACAAATAAGTTTTTTTGTGAGCTCCGCATCTTCATTGCCCAAACGCAATTCTACCGGTATTTTTGCCATATATAAAGACCTTATCTCAAAAAAAAAAAAAGAAAAAAAAAAAAAAAAAAAACGACATAAGGTTATTTATTTGTTAGTATTACTAATAGCCCGGTTCGCAAAACAAAACAAAAAATAATAAAGGTCAACGCAAACTTTAATTATTTTCAGTACCACTTCTTTCACAAAATTCCCCCAATAATGGTGTATATATATATATTTATGACCCAAAACATTCCGCCTCAGTGAGATCGCGCAGTCCACCACAAGAGACATCCAAGTCGTTATCGTCGCCCCATTTCCATTCCATCCGCTCGTCACACCCCCGAAGCGTTACACGCAGCAGAGCGCGTTGTGTGGTGTCAGAGCCTGCAGTACGTGTAAAAGGCCCGGACGCAGCGGTATTACAATTATTATCCTTGCACACGGTGCCGTGCAAAAGAAGCTCTGTTTCCCATTTATCAGCAGAATCAAGAGAATCACCGCTGCGTGCCTTGAGACGCGCAATACCATTGTGCCACCTAGTTGACACGCAACTACACTTACTCATGATGTACCAAGCCACTTTTTCGCACCACACACAGTGTGCAATAAGTGCCAAAAGTTGAAAAGAGCGACGCTGGCACCAACCAGCCACTCGGGTGACACTGACATCCTCGTTCTTCTCTGGTCGTTTAAGTCCATCAGAAAGAAGAAACAGTAGTGGTGTCATTGTTTCCGTAAGAAATAAGCTTAACTCCATGGTTCCCTTGGATGAAAAGTCTAAAAAAGAGCAATCCAACTCCCAAAGCAGTGGTGGGCACAAAAATTTATTATCTTGTTCAGCTACCTCCGTTGTGTGACAGTCGCAGCAACATTGAAGAGCATAACCCCCACTGCAACCTCCAGCGGTTTTTGTGGCTAAGGCTGTTGCCGCAACCGCTATACTTATCCTTGCGGGGAACGACAAAAAAGTCACCGTCTTTGCACTTCGAGGAAGAACTAAAAAAGTGGTGGCACCAAAGGGCCCAGCGTCATGCTGGCAAACTGTGAAAGCAGCTGCCGGGCTCCGTTTCGGCAGATTTAGCACAAAAAGTGCCTGCAGAAGCGTGCGGCGCAAGGCAAAGACATTGACAATGCGGCCTGGCGGAGTGCTCCCTGAAGCGGCCTGCGGCTCAGCAGCGGGTGGTGACGGCGGCCCGGACTCACGACGGTCCTCCGCAAGGTCGCTCCCCCGCAAGAGCAAATGGTGTTGCCCGGGCTCCCCTTCGTGTTGCCACGGCGCAAAGTTGTGCCCCCGCGCCGGGACCTCAAAGTGCTCCCGGAACGCACGTTGCGCTAGTTCAATGCCGCTGGAAAGAGGAGACAGCGCGCCGTCGTCTGTAGCCTGGAACGGGAGAGGCGGGAAGAGTGTGTTGTCACGTGTTGCCTTCACCGTCACGGCTGGCATCATCTCAGTGAGTTCACAAGAAAAGTTTACGCACCGCGAGGCACGTTCTGCAATCGTTTGCAACGTTGGCCCGCCGTAATTATGCTGCACCGAACCACAAAAATGCAGCAGTTCACAGTGTGCGGATAGACAAACATAAGGACCCTTTGTGTTACTAACATTGTAGTTAGCCGTCATCTCTACAAAGCAACGCTCACCACCTTTCAAAAAATCCCCCCCCCCAAAAAAAAAAAAAAAAAAAACAACATATGTATATGTAGATATATGCCTTAGTATATACGTATACAAATAACCAAAATAGTTTAGTCAACTTAAAAAAAAAAAAAAAACAACATCCACACCCACACCCACAAATTTAAGAACAATTAGAAGCAGAGAAGTCTATACTGCACGCAAAAAACACCCCCTGTAACTGAAAAAACCAAAGAGTTATTAAGGGTTTTAAAAAAAGCAACTTTATTTTTTTTTTAAAAAAAAAAAAAAGCAAGAAAAAAAAGAAAAAAAAGAAAAAAAAGGAGGAAAAAAAAAACATACCGTGCTAAAAACTTGTTTCTCTACAACCATGTTTTATTTTAGTGTTTTTATTCTTCTTGTGTCCTCCTTCCTCACACTTATTATTTTACAGCATGCTTTCTATTCTCGGTACATCCTTCTAAGACATCATCATTGACAGTAGCCTTTTCAAACAACTCCACTCGTGTTGGTGAAAGAATATGGCCAGTATCAACAAGAAGATTAATATTTTGCTCCTTGTCATTTGGTGGAGAGTGTAAAATTTTCTTGCAAAGGCATCTTAAAACCTCAAGCGCCTTGTTATTCTTTTCATGATTAGGTTCCTTATATTTCCTCCATACACATGCATGTAATGTCGAGCGGAGGGCACGCAGTGCGGCAAAGGAGTTGGCGTCGATATGTATACCTATCCACCCACCAACAATGCAAAGCCCCAAAAATGCATCGAACCGCATGTCCGCCTCACCAACACCAAAAAGCAGCAACGCCCAAAGACTCACTGAAGACACCTGAGTAAGAAACTCTTCCCTTGAATCTTTCACACCAAAGATGTTCTGGTACATGTAAAGCATAGAGGGGGTCGCGGGAATATTTTCACCACCATTATTGGCCAAACCAAAAAACTCCTGCGAAGAAAGAACACCGTGTGAACGAGGCGGACCAAGACGGCGGCATGCACTGTCCTTCGAAGGAGAAATGCTGGTGTGCGTAGCCGTACGCATCACCAACGTCTTTGGTTTTTTCCCACCATGAAGAAGTGGAGCGGGGTCCAGTACTGCGACGTTAGGAAAAAGTGCAGCGCATAGACAAGCCTTAACAAGTGCCACATCTGCTGCGTCGCTAGAAAGTGGTCCACAGTCAACGTATAGCTGTGTATTAAATCCATCTTGAACCCCAAACTCATCGTCAAATGACTCAATAAAATTATCTCGATTACTATCCGAAATAAACCCTGAGCGACGCAAAATATCACGATACTGTTCCTTGTAGCGCGAAATAAGACACATATTGCCTGGATGAAGATAGTTTTTTTGAGCAAAACAAGCATCTCTGCCGCGAGCACAGTAGGCATTGTAGGCATTCAAAACGCTAACGTGATCACTCTGTGATTTCATTGAAAGCAAATGGCGTTTTTGACGAACCTCCAACGAGACCTCTCGAGCTGCCAAAAATGGACTAATGTCAGCTGTCGCTGCCATTGTCAATGCCGAGTCAAGACAACGTAAAACAGCGCCCATCATTATCATCTTTCCTATTCGTGGGTCGCAAGGAAGTCTTGACAAATACAGTCCCAATGGTGTTAATTTTTCATTTTTAGTGACAGCACCCAAGCTTTGCAATTGCCGCATCGATGCTTCAACATTTTTTTCAGACGGCGGCTCAATAAAAGTTCGAAGTGTCTCCTTTGGTTTATTATGTCCCAGTGATAATAGTGTAAGCAACACTTGAGTAAGTGGGACACGGTGAATTTCTGCCTCCTGAAACAAGGGCAGCATCTCCCACACCTCTCGTGTAAAAAGACGGTAGCAAATCCCACCCTGTGTTCTTCCAGCGCGGCCTTTACGCTGGGTGCAATTTGCACGACTGGCGTACTGCAAAGTAAGCTGAGTTGAGTAAGAAGATGCATGGTTGTTATTAAAATCAATGTTAGTGCCGCTGATATTGTTGTTGTTGCCAGATGATACCCATGTTGTCTGTTTAATAAGACCCGTGTCAATAACCACTGCCGCGTCATCAATTGTAATGCCACTCTCGGCGATGTTGGTAGCAAGCACAACCTTCACGTAGCCACTTGGAGCGGGTGCAAAACACTCGCGCTGCTTTGATGCATCGACGGAAGAGTGCAAAAGAATAATGTGGTAATAGTATTCACCTTCACAAGCCTCGATAGCTCTCTTTGCTGCCACAATTTCCTTCCACCCTGGAAGAAACACAAGAATAGATTTTCCGGCGGTATCATTGTGAAGATCAACAGCCACACTTCTTTCAATGAGTCGCGCTAAAAGAGTATAATCCGTCTTGAGGGGCATCATCAACGCCCGTTTCCTCCAAAAAAACTGACCACCACCACGTTTCAAACCATTCATCGCACCTGTCATGCTGTTGAGAGAATCAAACATTGGGCTGTAGTACCGAGGCAACATTGGCTGCCGAAAAAGTAGCGCCACATCATCAAGATAACGCTCCTGTACTGGATAAACCGCACCTTCCACAGAGATAACAGGAGCGTTACCAAAGTAAGACGCAAACATATCAGACTGTAAAGTCGCACTCATTAAAATAACCCTTAACCGTTTGTTTGGACCATTTAGCAACTGTTTAGCCAAAGTCAACACCACGTCACAGTTAATGTCTCGCTCGTGGACCTCGTCAATTACTAAATGACTGATCGTGTCGAGCAATGGCAGACTGGAAAGCATTTGTAGCAGCACCCCGGTTGTACACAGAGTTATGTGTCTACCCGGCCGGGCATCAAGTCGCACGGCGTATCCAACATCATTTCCAACCACATCCAGACGCTCGCTCGCAATACGCTCCGCAATACTAAAAGCACTTATCCGTCGTGGTTGTGTAACGACAATACGACACTGGTCACCACGTCCAGCCATGATCTCACGATCAAGAATGTACTGCGGTACCTGTGTTGTCTTACCGCAACCGGTTGTACCACATACAACAACAACACGATGCTGATCCATCGCGTCAAGAATGCGCTGCTCCACTGACGCAATTGCCAGACTAGAGCGACGGAAATGAAAGCAGTTCAAATAAGTGGGGTTCGTTCGTAGCGCAGAAAGTCGCTCACGCATCAACTCAGCATAAGCTTTATCGCATGCGGCCTCTTTCAATGCCTCAATAGTTGCACGTGTCTCAACACCAATAAGGCCAACCTCGTCATCAAGAACATCCTTGCCATCACTTCTCTCAGCACCACTATCATCACCTACGGGCAAGTCAAGCTCTTTGCGGCAATGCTGTACAAAGGAATAAATTTCCTCTCTCAGTTCTTCAGGTAGTTTAGCAGTTGGGACGCATTGAGAAGAAATATTTGGATACTGAGAAATCACGCTGTTGATGCTATGAAGTCGTTCATCAAACAACTCCATCTCTGCCAAAGCTTGTTCAACAGCACTGCGCTCGGCCTCAAATCGATTAATACCTTGTCCTGTACACTTAACTCCGTCAAGCTCCATGTGACAAAGATAGTTATTCTGCTCTTTTTCAAAGGTAAAAGTAGGTGCCACGCGAAAAAGCATAATAAAAAACTCCAGCATTTTAGCATAGCGTGGAGTAAGGCTAGGTGACAGGGATGCCAAAGAAACACAGCCACCATTAGCTCCTTCCAATGCAGTGCTCCCCAGGTTTCCTTCGGCGATACCAGCGCCTTGGCGTTGTTCCTTTACAAGCCTAATCACATTGAGTGCGTGCATCGCCACACGCTGCTTTGACACCCTTGAGTTTTCGCCAACACCAGTGGCAATCAAATTAGCTGAGCCATCCAAGACCAGTGTGGAAACAAAAACACGTTGGGCCAAACGAGTAGTTGTCACATCCTTTGTTGCCCCGCGAAGTTCATTGTTAAGTTTCTGAAGTGCTAATCTATCTGTATGTTTCTCCTGCTCTGTAATTTCTGCTGCCTTATCAACCAACTGATTACCAGACGGTGGAATGCGTAGTTGCATATACGCCTCATGTCGTTTTTTTTGCTCCTCTTGTGCAATATATTGCTCACTATCTTCCACATGGCCGCAATCCTCTGGCCGCGGGGGGCCTGCTGGTAAACAGGATTCGCCAGCAGCAGTACTATGCACTGAAACAACTGCGCCATGGGGAATTGAGTCTAATCCCTCCTCAAAAGGCAAAGGCGCCATACCAGCGTCCGCGTTTTCCACCGAAAAATAGTCGATAAGCTTAGCGGCGTGCATGCAACAAAGCGCCCTCGCCTTTTTTGCGCGAGTCGACTGCCCCAGCGCCTGTACTTCTTTGCCACACACGTAGAACTTTAGCACGGCGCGTTTCAGGGTAGACTTTGGCACATTAATCACGCGAATGGCAGGAAGCGTTGATGTATCAAAAGAGACTGACGCTTGTTCCTGCAAACATTGTCTCCTTAAGAAAGACTCAATTTGCGCCTCTGCACGCATGTCCACCTGCTGCGCAGGTATGGTGTGAAATGTAAGCCGGAGTGAGGCGTAGTTATCCTCACATTGCCGCTGTGATGACGAATGAACATCAACAAACTTATGTTGCTGCTGTTGGCAGCGAGGATGTCGTGCACGATGTCCGTACGGCACCCCACGCACACCATTAAAACTGGACTTTTCAAAAAAACAACGCATCTTTGCTATTCGACTCGTTTTAGCTCCTTATCAACTATTTATGCGACCAACCTACAACCCGTTTGCTTGTCCCCCTTTTTTTTTTTTTTTTCTCTCTTTTTTTTTATATATATTCTTGTTATAAGTAGATATATATATATATATATATAGATAGATAAGTAGATATGTATGTACTTGGATTGTACTGCTTCCTGTTAAAGTAATTAAATTTTCACAAACTTGCAAAATGCACCAAAACACACAAACATCCCCCACCCCCCCCCCAAAAAAAAAAAAAAAACATAATACGTGTATTACATGTAATTAAAACAGAAATAAATAATAATAATAATAATAATCAATATAGTGTTTCCTGTGCAATTACAGACAATGTAAACAACATTAGCAAACGATAATGCACATAAATAATAATAAAAAAAAAAAAAAAAAAAAAACGCCAAAGATAAAACCAACAAACAAATATACGTCTAAACACATGTTGGACTCGTCTAATCTTCTTCTTCTTCTTCCTCCCTCCACTGTGCTCGAAGCTCATTCAACACTCCAAGATGACTTCCCAACATCTTTAGAGGCTTTTCAACATATACCCACTCGGGGTTGATCATATAATAATAGTAAAGGTAAATGCATGTTAGCAAAGTCACAAAGACAGTTAAAAAAAGCTTAACATTCCGCAATCTTTCAACGCTCATGGTGTGATAAAGCGTGTTGCGTTGTGTATAAAGACCAACGGAGATAGTGTCAAACGTGTGGACATTACAGTTTTGCTCATAGTACATGCCACGATCTTCCTGATCCTTTAAAATGCGCCGTTGATTTTGCTCTACACGCAGCATAGAAAGCTCATGTTGCCGCTTCAACTCAAAAATTTCCTTATCACGAGACAAAATATCTGAGATAAGACGTTCACGGTATGAACTATTCTCCTCTGCGTTGTTAGCTAAGGATGACAACGTTTCACTTGCGTTGTCTGCTGTACTACTGCTCATGTGTCTAGATTGCTGCCGCAAGAATACCATACGTCCTGCAACAGAACCACATCGCCAACTTTTGAGCAATTGAAAAAACATATACACTTAATAAAGATATCCCTGTTTTTCTCGGCAAAATAAAAAAAAAAAAAAAAACACTCCTCTCCTCCTGCACACATACACACACACACGCACAAAATAAAATAAAATAAATAATAATAATTCACAATAAAAAAAACAACAACCCCTACATAAAAAAAAAAAAAAAAACAGGAATTCCACCACTCCTCTACCTTAATTTTTAAAAAATCGTGTCATTTTATTTTATTTTTCGTTTGCGTTTCAAAAACACCATAAACACAATATACTTTACATTACAATTTGTACAATTTCATCGTCTTTCATTCGCTGCACTCGCCTAATAACAGCGCCGATGCGGGCAATGCATTCACGTTGCCTTTCAACTTGTGGCGACTCTCCACTTGCCAGCAAGGCTCTTACAATTCCATAATCCTCAGAAAACGGGGGGAAAAAACGCTTAAAGGCAGCCCAGCGTTGTCGCATAACGGAGCCGCCGTCCCCGCCCCCAGAGAGAGAAAGCAGCTCCATTGTGCCAAAGTCCTCAACTCCTCTTCTCAACACAAGAGAAAGATCAGTTGCGGTGCTAAGCAAAATCTGGCAGATGCGGCGCTCAAAATGCAGCAATTCCGAAAAAGTAAATGTTTTCTCACCCTTCACTATATTCGCCTTCTCGTTTTTTGCTTCTTCTTCTTCTCCAACTCCACCAGCAGTTGCGGCCCCATTGTTTCTCATCCACCTTTGCAGCTCCTCAATTTGCTTCCGCTGCAGCGATAGTGTCGACTTCAACGCATTGACGTCGCAAACAAGATCCAACTTCACCGCTTCTAGTTCTTCCAGCCGCGCCCGCAAAACCTCTTGTTCATTTGCAGTAATGCGTGTGTCTCCGCCGTTGTCGCCCCTGTTGTTGTTGTTGTTGCTACTACTAACAAGACCGCTGCTGGAAAAGGCAATGCCAACGGGCAAAGGGACCGCACGCTCAGCGGCCACACGCTCCCCCAGGCGGCGCTCCAGCTCCTCATACTCGAGTTCGTGCCGCTGCTCCTCCGCCCGCCACGCCTCCCGCCGCTCAAGAACGGCGCGGCGGAGATCCTCACGAGCGGACTCCGGCGCCCGCGTGCCGACACGCATCAGACGAGCATGCGTTTCCCACAGATGGTGGGCGTTGGACAGCGCGGCAAAACGACGACTCACACGCGTTATCTCGCAGAGAGACCGCAGGTCGCAGAACGTAAAGCAGTACAGAATCAGGTGACCAGAAAAGACATTTAATTGCGGTTTCCCAGCGCTAGAGATGTGATTATGCGCGGGGTCCATCCTCAGAAGTTCCTCCTCCTCATTTAGATTAAAAGGAAAGCATGTTCGCTTCAGCTGTTCCAGCGCCTCCCGCACCGATGTATTGTCATGATATGTCTGGAGCTGCAGCCGTGGGGTGCAGAGAGTCCGGCTGCGAAATGGCACTTGAACTCCCCTCCTATTTTCCCCCTCGCAAACAAAAGATGTTTCGCCACCAGATCCAAAGGTTTTTGCCCGTAATGGAGAAAGTTTTCTGTGCCCAGGAGAAATGCGAACAGAAAAAAACTCATTTTTTGCACAAAGTAAATGCTGCCGCATGCTTTTTTTTTTGTTTGCTTGCTTGTTTGTTTGTCTCGCGGAAAACGCAAAAAAAAACAACAACAACAACAAAAAAAAAAAAAAAAACAAAAAACAAATAACAAAAATAAAGCACATAGATCCGCAAACACCAAGTAAAGAATCACACGTACATATACATATGCATCAATAAAAAATCTTTATCCTAAAAGCAAAAAACATTCTCCCCCTGAAAAAAGCAAACTCACCTATAGATGTACGTACTATTTGCTATAAACAGTGCAACAGTGCATCAAATAAAAACAATAGAAGTAACAAAAACCACCAAGATGTAAGTATCAGCAAAAAACAGCGGCACCTCAAACTGCCCCTTCCCTCTACACCTTACCTCCTCCTCCTCCAATAACAACAAGAACAGCAACAACAACAAAAAAACGTAATAATCATTCTTCTTAACAAGTTAGGTGAAATAACGACAATAACTAAAAGAACTAAAGTAAAGCAACAACAACAACAACAAAAAAAAAAAAAAAAAAAAGCAACTCCCCTCCACTCCGCAAGTACAAATATCTATACTAATAAAAATGACAAAGCATTACACCACACACTCTCTTTTTTTCTCATTCCTTAAAAGATAGTGCTAAGGCAACTCAGCGTCATCAGCTAAAAGATGAATATAAATTCTTTTCAGGATATCATCAACTAAACTCTTGCTAAGCATAAGAACAGAAACCTCAAACTGCGCGCAAACTGGTCTATGATCTGACTGTCGTAAACAAGGAACATGGTGGTAGTTGAGCACAGTTACTTTATTTGGTAACGCGGGGAAAATCATAGAGCGTTCATCAAAACAAGTAGATTGCCTTGCAGAAAAAAAAGTTAATAATGACCGCGAGTTGGATCGAAAAGAGTCATTTTCTTGCTGCGCAGCCTCAAAAGCCGTTTGGCCGTATTTCGCGTGCATATTTTCCACAGAACGCGGATTTGTACTCGACAAAAATGAATTGCACATATGTGACCAAGATACTGAGCCGTTGCATGTTGTAAAAAACTCTGATCCAGACATGCTGCCAAGATCATCATTGGAGAAAGACTGAGATTCGTGTGCAGTTGCCATGCGGGGCTGGCATCCCAGAAAACTCTGCAAACCCATTTTATTATCACCAAGAGAAGAACCAGCTGTACCTGACACTCGCTTTTTTCTCATTTTTGTCGCTCTTTTACCAACAACATGCGCGTCAGTGTCGTCCTTACACGGGAGGCAAACCCGAAAAAGAATGCGATCACACCACGCAGGATCGCGTTTCTTTCTGCTGGTATCATACAAATCTGTATCACGGTCAAACTTATACGTAGGAGGAAACGCAATGAAGGCCTCCTGAAAGCCATCAAATATGTCACCATTGATCATTCCTTGCCGCAGTTCATCGTGACAGATTAGTCGATCATATTCTCTGCGCTGAACAAGGCGACGAATGTCGGTGCCCTTCATTCCGTGCAGACGTGAGTTAAGATCTCCAAGAAAAAAAATGTAATCGTGTTTGTTTAACACCTGCCGCTCAATTAACACGGTGGATGCCTTGCGGGACTTGCGAAACAAGCGAGACCATGTTGAGCAATTTGCAATAACATTCCTGTTCAACTTGTTGCTAAACGCATCATCGACAGCACTAAATGTCTCTAGCACATCAATTTCATCATTAACATCCACCGGCATGTTAAAACACACATTGGATAACGAGGCGTAATAGTTAAACATGCGGGAGCGCTCGTTATGTTTATGTGCAACGAAGTGTGCGGCAAAAAAAAGAAACCGTTTACCGTATATTGTAACCCGAAGCCCAACAGAACCTTTATTGCCCCACATCCCCCGCATCGCGCCTGTACGTACGATGCAAGCGCGGGCATTTGTTACATAACTAAGATGATCGACCCGTGCAACAAGAATAAGGACCAAACCAACAAGCTGGACCATTTTTACCTTCTTATACCACACCTTATTTTCACTAATACTATTTAAAAAATCAACTATAACTTCAGACCACGCAACACTGGTTTCTGTGTACTCTTTAACAAGCACCATCCCTCCCATCTCCACTTCTTGCAGACTCACGACAAGAAGGTCCGGAAATTCCGCAATAGGCAAAGCCCGCGTGATCTCAATTCCAGCTGCCTGGTTTCTCATTTTAAGATTATTATAAGCCACTACTTTTTCAAAAAGAGTTTTGCCCAGTAGACATTCATCAAGACCCCTTGTGGTCCTTGGAGGAGGTTGCCTGTCTACATTCCATGTGCATGCATGTATTCGAAGTGACCTTTGCATTGTTTCTGGCTTCTCAAAAGAAAGAAATTTGCGCGCAAGGATATTGGCAAGGCAACGACGTTTCTGCGTCAGATTACCACATTCATCAGAGGATATATGTGAACCATTAGACATTATTTCTTTATCTGTTTCGGAGTCAAAATCAAACGCGCCAAGGTCGGAAAAAGAAGAAAAGAAAAATTCCTTGTCAGGTAGTACTTTCTTCTTTTCTTTGTCGCAAGATTTATTTTTTACCTTTGCATAGTTGTAGGAATTTAGCAATTTTTCTGCGTTGCCTGGGCCAATAAAAAAAGGAAGAATAAGAGTACAAATAAAAAGAAAAAATAAACGCAAAAAACCAAAAACTCTTGACAAAAAAGAGCGTTTTTGGCTATCCGCTGTTCCATAACTTTCAGAATCATCCTCCGAGTTACTGTGATAACTATCGCTGATGGCATTGGTTTTCTTATTTTCTCCATCTGCCAATTGTGAGAATGAATGGTTCACCGCAAAAAAGTCTGATGCAATCGTTCTGGCGGCAGTTTCGTCATCTCGTTGTTGCATTTTATATTGCTGGGTGCCAACAACAAGTTTCCTAATTTTTATTAAACAAACAAATAATAACAACAACAACAAAAATAAAAATAAATAAATAATATAATAACAATAATACTAATAAAGTGCTTACAAGTAATTTATTTGATTAAATAATAATTTAATTATTAATATTATTATTATTATTTTTTTTTTTAGTTTTAATTTTATGTGCATACATTATTTGTCTAACTGTTGCTCTCTTTTCCATCCTTAAAGCCTAATAAAACGTAACTTCAGACAAATAAATAAATAGATGATACATATATATATATATACTTATATATTACATACAAAATCTACTATTTTAGTTTTTATTCGTTTCCTCATCCCTGTTGCATTTAACAGCAAAAAAAAAAAAAAAAAAAACAAGAACAAAAACAACTAAAAACATATACACAGACTTTGTTAGACCTTTTGCCTTTTTAAATTGCTAGAAGCCATATATTTTTTATTCCCTTGCCGCAGACTTGGCAAAGCCTGCTCAGACATGACGTTACCGCCACCACAAAGTACCCGACCAATCCGCTGCAAAACCCCTTTCAAAATTTCATCCAGCATCAACAAAGCGCGCCTGTATACATCCACTGTGACCAAGCTAGATTTGTTAGTGAGATTGACAACAGTGCCGGGTCTGCCAAAAGCATCAGTAGCGGTCAACTTCTTTGTGGCCACACTTGGCGCAGTGCTACTCATAAAAGATGTCATGTCTGAATGTTGTGTTGCCGGCGATAATGAGTTCGGTCCCGCTGCAGCCGTGACCATAGACAACTTCTGAGACGAGTCATCTAACATCTTAAAAATGCCGCTTATACCATTAATAATATCACAAAAAGATATCATCAGGTTATCACAAAGTAAACCAAGATCATTTGATGCCAGTGTCGCCTGCCTGATGTGGCCCACAGCCTCCTCTAGAGATTTTAAAGCAATGGCATGAGTACTGTGGCGCAAACTGCCTCTGGCCTTCCCCGCCTGTAGATTCCGTGAGGGCGGGAGAAATTGCTTGGGGTTGTTCTCGTCCTGCCACCACAACGGCTGCTGCGCACCTACTTTTTGCCCAGATCTCAACTTAGAAGTAGTAATGCGCGACTTGTTCTCAATCACACCGATCCCTGCAACAGGCCTAAAAAGATCAAAACGCTCTATAAGCTGCCGTGGAACACAGGAAGCCACGGCTGGTTCTTGCTTCTCAGTCTGTAGGCTTGCCACGCAAAATGCAAGTTGGTTCAACAGCAGCGAACCGTGCAACGTGGACTGGATGTTAGTCATTGCCTGTTGCGTCAATAGAATTTCACCACCACATGCCTGATAGCCAAGTTTTGCAACATAATGAAGAGCTGGGCCAAGCAACAAAAAGGTGCTCTCCGCCCCACGACCAACACTTGTGTACTGGTAGTCACTAGATACATGAACTGCCATTCGGGCACGAACGCCACGAAAAAGTGCTATGCCACTCTTGGCACTCCGCACATAAAGTGTGGCGTCTATGGTATGTAGTTTGCTTGACCACCAAAATTCCAAAAGCCGGCGTTGGATTTGCAGCGCTGTCTCCATAGCACGATGAGGCTCATTAAAAATGACAATGTATGCTGATTTGGAGTCAGTTTTAGCAACAAACCCGTCGTGCTCCAAGACAGCCTCCTTCACTATGTGGTTGTATTGCAACATGACATCTCTGTATAATTCCTCTGATGTGGCACGGGCAATAGCAGAAATCTCTGTGGCATCGCAAAAAAGAAACCCTAGCAGTTTTGTTGTTTTTGCTCTTGTTTTTGTTTTTGTTGTTGTTGCATGCTGCGCATTGCGCAAGCTGCTGATGACGGGCCACGGCATACAGAGTGCTTGTTGTGGGTTAAGAATAGTAAACTCATCGCGTAAGGTCATCGAGGCCGCCTCCATTCGTTCTATAAAATGTTGTTGTTGTAACATAAGATGCCTCACATCTTCGCAATGCATAATGGTATTTTCGGGCCGAAGAACCACAGTAAAAGAAAAACGCCGGTTGTTGGTCCATTGTTTTAAAGCCTGATTACCAGTTGCACATTCCTGACGGCGGCTGGCATACAGCTTGGGCAGAACAGAGTGCACATCGACCAAAGTAGAGTGTGATCCCAGAAACCTACCACCTTCCTTCCGAATATTGTACTCCATACCTAGAAGGTTCGTTTTTGTGGCGTAAAAACTTTGAACAACATTATCAATAGCAAGAATTTCTCCAAATTTGGCAGACACACATAGTTTACAAGCAATATTAATAGCCGCTCCACTGCATATAACAATTTTACCGCGATCAACACTACGACCGGATGAGGTTAAAGGAACAAATGAGGAAGACACTGTTGTTGATGATGGCTCATTCACAAGACGCAAAGTTCCCATAGAAATACCTGCCCGCATTGGACATACATCTAAACCAGAAAATTTTTCATAATTCTTACTTAGTACTGTATATACATCTGCGGCAAAACGCAAAGCCTTCTCTGAACGTCGAAAGGCAAAAACAAAAATATCATTGTTATTGCCGCGGACGTAAATTCCACCGCATTTTTCTCCACTACAAAAAACGGCTGACTGAAGTGTATCACGCAGGTGGTAATGTTCATCCGCATCTAGCAATGTGTTTGTGACCTGCCTCCATAACGCATTGTCTCCAATATCAACCGCACACACAACTAAAGTCTCAGTTGGATCAATGAACTTGAACCCGGCAAGACACCCGTCCTCTGCCTCCATTGCGGCTTGTTCGTAAAATTCGCACGTGGTACTAACTTTTTTATACAAGCTAATCATATTTGCCTTTTCTCGCCTTAGTTTGTAAAACAAGAGAAGGTCTGCGCAGTTAGGGTCATTATTCTCGGTAAAGCGGTGCCTGTTGTTGTAGATGCCATCAATCCAACCCTCTTGATAAACATGTTGCTGATTAGCTTGTTGAAAGTCATCAAAGCTAGGATTTTTTACACCTTTCATAGAATAAATTACGCGCGACAACAATGCGTCCACATCAATAACACCGTGCGGAAATCGCGGAGTAAAATGCAAAGAATACGGTGGCAGCTGGCGGCGCTTTTCAAGCGCTTTTGGAATAATAGAACAAAAAAGTTCCTGAAATTTTGAATCAAAAACAACGATGCTCCACTCAGAGCCTATTTTTTCACGCACACAGTTCACATTCACAACATCATTGCATTTTTTGTCATTAACAATGTTTGCCTCCTCGCAAAACAGCTTTCCCCAGTTTCTGTTTGCTACGATTTCACCAACAGGGGCAGCGTTAAGAGCCGTCAAAATCGCTTGACGAACCTCCTCTCCATAATAAATAGACCGACCATTGATAGGATCAACCTCTGAGCCTGGGTTACATGTGTATATGCATGTATGTACACGGGGTCCGCTGAAAAGTACTTCCCCGTCCTCAATCACAGGCGCAAAGTGAGGTATCTCAGTTGTACGGTAGGGCCATGTGAGCTTTGTGAGAGCAAGATGACACGCTCCTGAAAAGTTCAGCGCAAGCGTGGCACTATGGAACGCAAAGACCTCCATCTGCCTAACACTACAAACGTGGTACCCTTTGTGCTGCCTTGCTGCACTAAGCAAGAGCCTCCTATAGATATCCATTGTAAATTCTTCTCCACTTACTTGCGACTGCAAGTCATTCGCCACAATGTGCATCACAAAAGTTACATCACGAACGGGGAGTTTCGCCGCATCAAACCGTTGCACATAGTAAATATCATCATGTGTCTCCATCAACACGGCTTCCATGCTTTCAAGGCGACATAAACCAGCCTTGCGAACCCTTGCCGCATTCTTCGCCCTTTCAAATGCAATCTCCACGCGATTTGCCTGTCGCTGTCGTAGCACATCATCGGCAACCCGCTCCTTCAGCGCGTCGTTCTCGCAACGCAAAAGCTCGCACTCTGCATGTAGTTGTTCCATCTTGTCCTTGAGTACAATAATCTGCATCTTCGCATCTGTCTCTATTTTCAGCATAGAGCTGCGCAACTCATTAACGGTCTCCACAAGCTCTCTGTTCCACTGTGCTATTTGCTGCATTCCGCTTTCCTTAAACGGCTGGTCAAGCAGCGGGGCCGACGAACAACGGCAAAGACCTACAGATGAATGCGCATCGTTTTTAGCGGTTTCCAAAAGGGTGTTCACTGTCGCTTCCAGTTCAGCAATGCGGCGTCGTGCCTGGTCGCGGTAAATAATAAGATCTGCTAGACGGGCTTCAATGTTTTTTATTTTGCACGACTCGTTTTCATCTTCTTGCTCGTCCTGCTGATACATTTTTTTTTTTTTTTTTTTTTTTTGCTATATATATATATATTTTATTTTTGAAGTGCTTGCCCACCTACCCCTTCTTTTCTGTAGTGTATATTATGACACCCTGCCCTTTGTATTTTCTATTTTCTAGCAAAAACCAGAATAAAAAACAACGTGTCCTCCAGCTTCTTTCTTCAAAACAAAATAAACAAAACCAAAACCAAAACAATATATATATATATATATATATAATAACAGAAAAAAAAAGCGCCTAAACTACACAGTTATTCTTTTTCCCTGTACTCTTCAATAATCTTCACTGACACAGGAAAGGAACAAACCGGCAATCCCCTGCAGTCAACTACGTCATCTTCATCATCCTCTCCCTCCGATGCAATAATCGTACCTGTGCCCTCACAAGGCACTGCGTAGCCACGCTGCAGACATTCCCGCAGCGTTTCTATAGATCTCACAGCACACCGCCTCTCCTCTTCCAAAAAACGCAACTTCACTTCCATTCCATAAACCCTCTCACGCAAGTTAAGCCTTTTCTGCTGAAGCTGTGCCAAAAATGTAAACAAGGAAGCAACATAGTCCTCATTGCCATTTTTCGCGGCTTCAACATGTGTATCACATGGCGTCAGTGTTGCGCCACTGTCGCGGTCGTTCATTCCCATAAGAACAGCCTCAAGTTCTTCACGAAAACGCATCGCCATAAAGGAAACAGATGCAAATGTCTCCTCAAACTGCAACAAAGTCTCCTTAATGACGCTTATGCTCTCGTCAATGGAAGAGACATCTACACTCATTTGTTGGAGAGTTTTCTTCGCCGCAGCATATTCCTCTCTGTTTTGCTTCTCTCTTCTACTGTGCGACAAAAACCACTGAACTACCCACCTCCACATCACATACCAGTAAAAATATATATACTTTTATTACTAGTGATAGAGCCTCAATACACACTTTATGACCAGCTCTATAACTAAAAACAAAAAACTAAAAACAAAAAAAAAAAAAAAAAAAGCAAACAAACATACTCACACATATTCACAATATATATATATATATATATAAGTAAAAATCAACAACAAAAAAAAAACTACTAGAAACATGACTGAAGCACAATCGCAACAAAAAAACAACAAGCATAACACATGTAGGTTGCATACTCTACCAAAAACAAAACAAAAAAAAAAAAAAAAAGAAAAAAGGGTCCGTCACGTCACGCTAACTATAACGTGAGGTTAACAACTGTGCCAGAAGACGCTGCGCACGCCGAGCTCCCATTTGCTCTGCCTTTACTGTAGAGCTTCTCCGATCTCCTGCGGCAGCCAACCCACTCCTCAATCCCTTTCCACAGACAGACTCACAGTCAGACTCCTTTTCAGTCTGCAGCAGAGCGTCGTGTAGCCTTTTTAGGGTAATCTCCTCATTTGAGCCAATCTCAATGTAATCAGAAATTGCGCCAAGAAGCTCACAATCAATGGAAACGTCAGTAGATGTGGGGATACGCCGCTGAATTTCAGTGAGCGCCGCAGAGAGCTCATCCACAATTTCTTTACGAGTGTCCATTCTCAGCAGAATTACATTAGACAAGATAACACAATATATGCACACCACCAAGAAAAAAAAAAAATTTACACACACACATACATATTCACAACCTATACAACAAAAAACCAATTTTTGGCCACCAACAATAATGACACAACTACAATAGTTTAAATGCATACCGATACATATATATTTATGTATCTTGTAAAAAGAAAGATATCGTGAAAAAGCAACAGTAACAAAAACAACCCACTTATACACTTCCCCTCCAAAAAGTAGTTTTATCACAAAGAGATGCATAACTATGTTTATACTACTACGTTTTATTTTTATTTTTTGTACTGTTAAACTGAGAATCTGTTGTAATAAATATTGTAGTAATAATAAATTAACACAGCTCTAGCTGTCAAAGTAAATAAAAAAATAAAGTAAAAAAAAAAAAAAAAAAAAAAAAACCACACGCACAGTAGCAACTAACGAATTCCCAGTTCGTGATCGACAGTCCAAGGTTCCATTTCCCCCAGTGACTGCCCAAGTTTCACCGTCACCCGCAGCGGAACAAGCAACGAGACAGCGTGTGTCATGCAGTGCGAGACAATAGGCACAACCTCCCGCAGCCTGGTCGTCGGCAGCGAAAGAACAATCTCATCATGCACCTGCGCCAACAGCTGTACATCACCAACATACGGCTGCAACACCTCCCGCTCCACCGCTATCATTGCAAGTTTCATGACGTCCGCAGCGCCCCCCTGAACAACCGTGTTAAATGCCCGCCGCTCCGCGTAAGACCGCTTGCTCATCACGCGGTCGTTGATCTCAGGCAGACAGCGGATGCGGCCACTTAAGGTACGCACAAAGCCATCAACACGGCACCGCTCAACCACACGGTCATGGTACCTGTCAACCTGCGGATAAGACGATTTGAAGAGCGACACCACATGCAGCGCACACTCCATTGAGACACCCATTTGTGTCGCAAGAGTACGGGGGCTGGCGCCATACAATGAGCCAAACACGGCTCTTTTTGCAAGCGATCGCTCTTCTGCACTGACAGGAGACTTTTTAAAAATTGTCTCGGCAATGGCAGAATGAATATCCACCGCATTCGTGAGCGCACTTATAAGCGCTGCATCTCCTGACAAATGCGCCAAAACTCGCAACTCAATCTGTTCATAATCCAAAGATATCAGCGTTAATCCAATAGGCACAGCAAAGCATCGACGAAACGTTGCCATTTCCCCCTCGTGGGGTGGTGCACTATCGTACTCATCAGCAATCGCCTTGGCGCGCGGAAGGCTCTGCAAATTTGGTTCTACACAAGAAAGTCGACCTGTGTCAGTGCCCTCCTGCACAAAGTTTGGATGTAATCTAACCCACTTGACGTGATCATCGTAATCATCACAATTACCCACAGTGCCGTTCATACCAACACCACTACCACCATCAGCGTCAGCGGAGATATTATTGTCAAAAAATTCTGCACCATCGTCTGACGCTGGGAAGGCCGTCTCCATCATGCCGACAGTGTATGTTTGAAGAAGTTTCGCGGTTTTTCTGTATGCAATAAGAAGCGATGGTAACTCATGGTGTGCTGCCAAAAGCTTAAGCGTTTCCTCTGACGTCGAAAGCTTTCCAGACTTTGTTATGCTAAGAGAGCAGTTGTCAGTACCATCGTTTCCAGCAGGCGCTAAGTGTTTACCAAGAAGAAGCACCTCAAATATCGCCACTCTACACTCCTCAACGTTTTGCATGTTAAAGTTTGGCATTGACGGAACAAGTTTTTGCGCGGCAACACGAAGTTCCTCCATTCTTGCAGCACAACGAGCCCTGAAGCCCTTTACTTCTGACAAATTGACGGGAAAACCATTCAGCTTCATTGCGGCACAAAGAAGTGAAATGCGCTTCTCCTGTTTAATAAATGCAGGAAGAAGGCCCTGAGCGCCAAGTTGACCATAAAGAGCGCGGTATAATGGAGCCATATAATAGACACGATGGCAAACCACCGCTTTTTGTGTGCTCTTTTCAATATTTTTAAACCCAGCAGCAAGGCCAATTTGCTGTTGACATGAATGGAGCAAGTTGTCATAGTCACTAAACTCATCAGCGCCGTCTGAAGGCTGCAGCATCCATGACATAATCCGAACGTCTGAAATACAAGAGGTAAAAAGATTCCCTTTTCGGTAAGAAAGAAGCAGAAGTAAAAGAGAAGGTGCGTTAAAGGTGACAACCTCAACTCCACTTAGCTCTTCAAAAACCCGAACAAGAAAACTCAGCGCCTGGGCACTCAAAAGAACAAACACATCGTCCTCCCAGCGAAATACAAAACATTGCGCCTGGAGATGACATATCTCTGGATTTACACCTCGCACAAAGTGAACCTTTCCATGTGTGTTCGCAGAAATAGAAAAGTTTGTTTCTCCATTGTGCAAAATAAAAGCAACAAAAAGTGTTGGGGCTTGAATGCGATTCGGATCATTCAGTGCATCACACAATTTTTTAAAAAGAACCTCACCAGTTTCTATTTCCTTAAATGCAATATGCGCAAGTTGAGAAATACCAACCTGCAAGTCAGATGGCATAATAAAAAATGTGCGGTTCTGTGACTCGCCAGCTACTCTCTTCGTGGCAGTGGACAAAGACAACTTTCTGGCGCTTTGTTTAGTCTTGGTTTCGCACCTTTTTCTAGTTTTTGACTTTGGTTGCTGTTTCTCTTCTTCTTGCAATTCCTCTTCTTCTTGCTCCAAACGCACATCTGCGGCGCGTTTGCCACCACGTCTCCTGGTGGCATGAGTGACGGTCACATTCGACAGAACATTTTGCCCCTCCGCTTCCCCTTCCTTACAAACATCACCACCTCCTCTGCGGTGTTTTACCGCGGCACTGACGCCGTTTTTCTTGGCAGCTTCGCGCCGCGGTGGAGGAAGACATTTCGCTTCTTGAATGCGCGACGACATCTCCAATAGCTTTCGCTGAAACGCAAAAATAGACTCTTCCTCTGTGTCGTTTTTAGAATTATTACTTGTAATTTCTATAACTGACGTTTCAATATGGCTATTGTGGCAACTGATATCAAAATTAGCAATATTGATGTGCTCATGACGTTGACTCTCTCCGACGCGCCGTGACTCAGTGATGGCTGTCTCTGTGTTGAGACCAAACTCTCGCCACTTTTGCAGACCGCAACAAGAAAAATCAACGCGCGCCTCGCCCGTCGGCCGAAGATGCGTCAGTTCAACCGGCACGTATTTGCACTGCGGCTGTCTTTTAGCAGACATTTCCGTTACACGCTTGCGCCACATGCACGTAAAATAAAATAAATACACCCCCCCCCCCCAAAAAAAAAAAAAAAAAAAAAAAAAAAAAAAAAAAAAAAAAAAAAAAAAAAAAAAAAAAAAAAAAAAAANCCCAAAAAAAAAAAAAAAAAAAAAAAACCCCCCCCCCCCCAAAAAAAAAAAAAAAAAAAAAAAAAAAAAAAATTAATAATAATAATAATAATAATAATAATAATAATAACGACATAATTATACATACACACACATGTGTATATCAAATAAAGCATAACAAAAGTAAGAAGTGCGTCGCCTCGCTTCTAGAGAAGAGTAACTTCATCACCTTGTTCCATTAGTGTCACGTATGGAGTAAATTCTACTCCGTTATGTTCTCTAGTCCACGCTAGGGCAAAATCAGCGACAGGCTTCCAACCATGTGCATCAGAAGTGCCAAGATTTCCTCCACCATTCTTGTTGTTAAAACCCGCCGCCAGAGATGTTTCCTCGTCACCGTGACTCGAACAATTAGTACAAACAGACACCGCAACTTTCCCCCACAAAAGAGGGCCATCACAATCGCCAGAAGCGGCGGTAGATTGGATAGTTAATGGTGCGTCGTTCAAATAACGCCGTTCTCCACTTTGAACGGCATTATTATCACCGCAATGAGCACTCCAAGAAAGACGCAAAAACGCCTCGTACGGCGCACCGTCAGCGCTACCGCGTCCACAACCTCGACGCAAAAAACACTTATCTGCCACCCTTTTTCCAAAAAAACCCCACTCCTCACTCCATATGTACATACCACTGGAAGCACAATCCAGTGAGAACGTCATGGGCTCTTCCCAAATAATGGGAGTCTCAAGCATTCGTTTGTCATACACCGCTTGCTCCTCTGCATTTGGTCTGCTAAATGAATTAAGCACTTTTTTAATATTGCCGTGAGGTGGAAGATAGCAAGGTGCAACAGAAAGCAGCACATGCGGATCGGCCGCTGTGGACTTCACGTAAAAATCAACAACCCAGGCAGAGTATTTATTTGCTAAACAAAACGGTCTACAATTACAAGACGTCAATATTTTGTTTATTTCTGGTTCACAAGCATTTTTATCACGCGACACAATGTTGGTTTCACTGTTAATTTCTAATGTTTCTCCCACGTTAAAACCACAACGGCCGCTAAATGCACGGCTCGAGCGCCACGTGGTAGCCTTTGCAGCGCCGCTGCATGTGAGGGGCGTGCCAGTAGCATCTAGCAGTGCGTTCTGCTGATTAATCTTTGCAAGACGCCTCCGCTGCCTCGACAGAAAAAGGCCATCAGCAACCTGGTCAAACAGCCAGCAACTAACCATCGCAAATATACAACAAAAGAGCAGCAACAATACCAACGGCAACAACACTCGCAGTACAATAGATAATATCTATAATGCAAAAAATAAAGATGATGACAATAACTACAACAGTAATAATGCAAAGAAGTTGCCCTCACACAGACACAAAACAACAAAAGCAACAACAACAACGACAAAAAAAATTTTTTAGAAAATAATTGTGTTTTTGTCGTTGTTGTTGCTTTTCTGTGAGTTTTTGGAAAGAAGTTATTTTGTTACGTTTTCCACCAACTCAAACAAACAAACAGGTAGTTCTCTAAAGCTAAGTCATTTTTACGCATGCAAACTGTGTGAAAAAATAATAATAAAAGTAGTAATAGTAAAAAAAAAAAAAAAAAAAAAAACAACAACGACGACAACAAGCAAATCCTTCCCAGCGTTCTAAAACGTGTATATTAGCATGCCGTTTTTCAACTTTCAACCACTTATTTATCTCTCGAATTTTCTTTAGACTTTTCATTGTATAAGTTCTGTTGTTCATTTGAATCCCACACGTTTTCGCGATCCAACAAAGTTGGCGAGGTGTAGCGCCCAATTCCTGGTGTTCCACGCAAAAGAGGCTCCGCGCCACTCGGTTGACTACCAGCGCCACCATCATCGCCATTAAAATTTTTTTTTTTTTTTGAAGGCATCCTGCGCCACTCAATTTTTTCCCCCATCGCTCTCGCTACAGGGCACCGCTTTTGCAGCTTCTCCGCGTACATCATCACCTCCTCTTCTGAGGCATCTGGCGCGGTTATGTAACCCACAATTACATCTTCGTGACCAACATGTGCACCTGTTTTTTTCTTCTCAAACACAAACATGACATCTTTAACATCTATGTTCTCCTCAACAGCCACCTCCGCTGCGTGTGACGCGGCGCAGTGCTGCAGTAGCGCCATTGCACCAGCGTTTGTTGACGTCGCGTTCTTTACCACAGTAAAAAAAGAAATGGCGCGTGCCTTCAGCCGCTGCGCAAGAGTGCCATTGTCCTCCGTCTCACGTCCAGACGCACTTCCCGCACGTTGTTGCTGGCGCAAAATTTCCTCGTATGCTTCACGGTGTTTTCTGCGCTTTGCCGCCATTTCTTCGCTTTCGTTTAGGTTGGCGCCCGTAAAAAATTGATAAGCCCTCGACGTAGAGTCAGCGACTTCCTTTGCATGAAAGCGCATAACGGCAGGGATTCTCTGCAGCTCCTCTCGCAGCACATTCCAGACACCCAGCACAGAAGAGGATCTACGCATTACTTCCAGCAGCTAAAAAAAAAAAAAAAAAAAAAAAAAAAAAAAAAAAAAAAAAAAAAAAAAAAAAAAAAAAAAAAAAAAAAAAAAAACCCCCCCCCCCCCAAAAAAAAAAAAAAAAAAAAAAAAAAAAATTGATGATAGAGTACATAGTTACGTATATGGCTGCAAAAAACTCTCAAGACATAGCTGCAGATGTTACACAAGCAGCAACACACAGACAAATAATAATAATAATAATAGTAAATGTTAAAATACATTTAAAAAAAGGCACACAAAGTAGGTTATATATATATAAATATATATATGCACATGTACATTACAACGAGTTTACACTTTCTTCCTTTAAATTACTACTTAAGCATACATGGGTATTATTTACATACAAAAAATAAATAAATAAATAAATTATATATATATAACTATATTATTACATTTAGAAAGTTTCGTATCTAGCGTAACAGCTAAGAAGTGCAAAAAAAAAAAAAAAAAAAAAAAAAAAAAAAAAAAAAAAAAAAAAAAAAAAAAAAAAAAAAAAAAAAAAAAAATTTAAAAAAAAAAAAAAAAAAAAAAAAAAAAAATCTAAAAAAAAAAAAAAAAAAAAAATTTTTTTTTTTTTTAAAACAAATGACACGAACAACTACAAAGTCATTTTTAAAAGATCTCTTTGAAGCTTGATAAATGATTCGTCTTCTCCATAAAAGCACTTAGAGCCGAAGTTTGATTGTGAAGAAAGTCTCTTCAGGTCGTTATTGTGATCCTCCAGCACGTGGCGCACAATACTCAACCGTGGCGGTACACCTGGCGGTCGATTTAAGCTCGTCACTGAAAAGCTGCTGTTGGCATTATTGATGGCATCCGCCGTGTGCGGCATATCGACACAGATGTCTTTGTTGTCACCAGTACTAACGCACCGTTGCGGTAGTTTTCCCCCCCAGCGACCAAAACCAACCACGGAGGCCGTGCCCGGGGGCTCCAAAGCTGACGGATGACTCCGCTGCAAGTTACACAACAGATAACTTGCCTCAATGCGCGGTAGCGTCATACTACTTTTATCAGTCTCGCTGTTCTCCATATTACCTATAAAAGAATTAACAAAATTACTTTTTTGTGTTGCTTGCGTCTTGCTATCCATGTGCTTTTTATCTACAGCGTCGTTACAATAAATTGTTTTTTTCGTTTGGGGTTGCAAAAAATTTTTTTTAATGTCAACTGCGTATTCCTCTGGCACAGGCGTACAGCTGTCAAAGAAAGCGCGTGAGAAACAAACCGTCTCCTCTGCTTTTTTTTGAGCCGCGCGGCGCTGCCTTTTTTCTTCTATTCCCATGTATGCATTGTAGCGGAGCACCATGTCATGAATCATGTCTAGAAAAGAATCTCCACAAAAACGTGGGTTAAGTTTAACTTCTTTTTCTTCGTAAAGCTTTTCTAAAAGCGCTCTCGCTGCGGCTTCTGTTGCGGCCTGCTGAAGAACAGCTCGCCCTTCTGCGGGATTACACCTTATAAAATGTTCATGTTCATCAAGTGCGCCAATAAGCAAAGAAGTGGCATCAGCACTATTTAATGAAACAAAATGCAGAAGGCGAAGCAGAGTATCACGATCACAATTGTCTACCGCAACACGGTACTTCTTTGGTAGTCCAGTATGCGTTAATGTGGACCGCTCTTCATCTCCATAACTAGGGCGTGCTTTCCAAAGTCTCAAAACCTCAAGACGCACATCACGCAGCAACTTCCCCTGTTCTACCACCAAACACTCCATCTTCGACATAAAGGACTGAAGAGCATTTTCCTTGTTGTGTAAAAGCTGCGCATGTTCATGATACGCATTGTTTTCAATGGTCACCTCAGTGCTACGTTCAATAAGTTCTCCAAGAGTGTCTCGTACATATTTCTCAACCGCATCCATTCGAGCACGAAGCTCCATCCCAAATCGTCCGCAAAGTTGGATCGCACTGTAAGCCTCCTCCTTTTGTTTTGTAATCGTCTCGTGCAGAATATCATCAGCAACCTTTATACGCGTAGCTCCTTCAGCAATGGCACGCTGCAGCAAATCATTTTTTCTTTTACAATGGTCAATTGTGCGCCGTGCACGCTGAAAAAGATTCACAAAGGCTGACCCAAGAGCACCTAGGTGTGAATGAACTTCGTCAACCTTCGACACAACAGTTCCTATATCCATCAAAGAAAAAGTGGTGTTTTCATCAAGGGCGCAATTAGGGTTTAAGAAAAATGAACATATGCCATCAATTTCCGAGATTTCTCGTTGATTACGGACTTTCAACGGCAAATAAGAATCCTGCAGATGCCGAGAAGGGTCACCAGCGCATGGCAATAAGGTCGCATCAACTGACAAATCAGGTTCGTCAAGTGGAACTTCTGAGCCCAAAAAACTCGGGTCCTCCAAAAAATCAGCTCCAGTTTCGTACACGGTTCTAACAAGGTGAACCATGTCTTGTGTCAACACAACCAGGGCCTTTTCTGCGCGTTTCGCTCTACTACCACATTCATCAACCGTCTTTCGTAAGAGATCCTGCATATACAATATAGCACGTCTTTGTGGTTCAAAAGACTTAATCGCAATAATCTGTAGCAATCGGTTTTTCTCCGCAACGCACTCATTTACAATCGCCGCACGTCTCCTTTCTTCTGTAAGAGATAATGCCAAAAGAGCCTTCTGTATTCTACGCCTTTTGTTATCCTGTGAATGTGGTCGCAAAACTTGCGACACAGTGACACGTGTATTAGCTGATACACTCTCTTCCTTGCTCTTCGCATTTTTGTTTTTTGGCGTCCGCGGTGACGTGACAGACAACTGGCTTAGGGAGCCCATCTGCTTTTGCGTTGGCGTGTGGGGGGGCCGCGCGGAGGCGCTGCCGCTCTTGAAGGACAACTGTCGTTCGGGAGACGCCGAGTCCTTTTGGCGCTGCGTGGCTCTTTCCGCCCCCGTTCTTTTCCTCCGGCGGCCCCGCGCGGCAGCTGAAGGTGGCGTCATCGCTGGCGGCGGCTGCGGTGGCAAAATAATGTTCACCCGCGCCTGGCCCTTCGTGGCGGCGGAAGGGAGCGGCGAGTCGCTGCTTGTTGGAATTGGCAAATCAGCCTGGTTTTTATCAGATGACTGAACGCCAGAAATAAATTCCTTTCCATTCATTGTTACCGCGCAAAAGTCACACTGATTGTACTTTTTTGCGCAAGCAGAAACATAACTACCAAATAGCAGCAACAAAAACAACCCCCCCCCCCCCAAAAAAAAAAAAAAAAAAAAAAAAAAAAAAAAAAAAAAAAAAAAAAAAAAAAAAAAAAAAAAACCCCCCCCCCCCCCCAAAAAAAAAAAAAAAAAAAAAAAACAATAATAATAATAATAATAATAGCAACAGAGCAGAAAAAACGCCTTTTTCGCATTCTTTTTTTTTTCTTCATTTTTACATATGTTTTTGAAGAAAACTCTTCATTTATTATTTTCTTCATATAATGATAAATTGCAGACAAGAAGCAAACAGACAAAAAAAAAAAAAAAAGAAAAGAAAAAAAAGAAAAAAAAAAAAACAAAAGGTAAAAAGAAAAAACATACATACACTTATGCAGGAAGCCTTCTTCCACAAACAAATAAAAAGACAAGCAACAGTCAAGACAAAAACTTCAAAAAAGATTTTTTTTTGTTTGTTTTTTCATTTTACTCTTTATTTATTTTCTTTTCTTTTAATCATTTAAAAACAACTTCCATCGGTGATGTACCAGACGACAAAAATACATATTAGTTATATTTCACAAGGTCATATTTTTAAAAACATGCATGGTGCCGATGTATAATGGTTACATCGAATAGTCACTTACAACCCCATAAGCAAGTAGTGACACAGTGAAGTAATGCTTAATTGTCCGCACACACACACACAAAAAACAAAAACAACAACAACCAAGCACACAAACCTAACACATATATAGATATATATGTGTCTGCGTGTTTATGTAAGTATATGTACATACGTGCGTACGTATACGTGCTTTTGACCTTTAATAAACACGTAAAAATAAATATACAATTTCGCATTCCATAATATGTAAAATAATGTCAATAATTCATCGACTTTGTCATCATATTAAAGATTAAACAACCCCCCCCCCAAAAAAAAAAAAAAAAAAAAAAAAAAACACTTCACTTTCTTCATACCATATTTTTTTGCTTGCTTCAAAAAACATACTCCTCTCCTATTGCCTTAAAAAAGAATAAAAACAACAACAAAAAAAGTATTAGCTCACATTCTTTAACCATTGATTTCATACAAATCTACCACTTTTAATTCGTCCAGCATGCCGGCAATTTTACTGCCTCTTATCAAACCTCCCCTCAACGCAAGAAAATATTTCTATGGTGGTGGTAGTGGTAATGATAGAAAAAAAAAATTCTTTTTGTTAAGCCCCTAGCTTCCTAAACATTAGTGAATTTTACTTGGTCAATAAATATAATAATAATAGTAATAACTGATAAAAATAGTGCACTGCTGGACATTTGCAATAAAATAAAAATAGCATGTTAGCCACTGAAATCGCGTGTTCCCCCCACCTTTTTTTTTTTTTTCTTCCTAGTCTTAATTTTCTACTTTCACTGTTGCTCTCTCACTCCTTAATCGACCCCACTACCTTTCCCCCTCTTCCTTTTAAACACATAAATAAATAAATAAATATATATATATGTATGCTATATACCATTTTTATTTCTTTAGTACTTTCCTCCATCGGTTATGTAGCAATAAGCGCGCAGTATCCGTTTTTTGCCTAATGTCTGCTTTACATCATCACCGCCTTCTTCTTTTATTACTGACGACGCGTCAATAAGATTCAAATCTTCATGTTCTACCCACAACGTCAGGCGTGTTGTGAAACGCGGCATTGATGGTATCGGTCGCTCTGACATTTTTTCCACCGCAGTTGAGTTCACTGCCTTTGCTTTCGACTCGGTTGTTGCGTCAATTTTTTTCGGCTTTTTTGACTTGCGAGTTCTGGTCCCTGTGGCGGTAAACGAAGCAGAGCTAGCTGTCTCCAAGAATGTCTTCTCGTCACAACAAGATCCAAACACGGGTTCACGGCGCGGGATACACGTGTACACCACTGACAGCAGCGGCGTGAGGGTGAATGGAATGTCAAGAATTTCGCTGTCCTTCGCCATCAATGCAACTACATCACCATCAGAGCTTTCATCACTACTGTCAATAGTAGTAGTCTTGTCGCAGTCAGTATCATGCGCCTCATTTGCGCATTTGTAAGCTGCTTCAAAAGCATCTGAAACATTATTTCCATTGCCGCTTTTCTGCACAATATTCAAGCCATGAAAGGTGCCCTTAAAAGAACGAGTGTGCGTGACAGCGTGGTAGTAGTCTGGAAGTTTATATTTTCTTTGCGACTCACGCGCCTCTTTTAACGCATTTGTATACCATTTGTATATTTCCAACGTAATCTCGGGTGGTGCCGGCCGCGGGGCTATCCCAACGTCTAATTTCTCTGACATGTTCGGGACGTTGCGCTGCTGCTGTCGCAGTTCTTTTGCTTCCGTATTTTCTAACTCATGCTCCTTGAAGTAGGGAATCAGGTGTCTGGGAGGCATTACCACGTCCATTCTACGCATATGGATACAAACTGCGTGATTTGCGCTCTCCTCTAAAAGAATCCTCTCAGCAATATAACGCTTCGTCACCGACACATCCTCTGCAGATGATGATGATGATGATGATGACGTTGACAAGAAGGCCTTACTGATGCGATATCTGTTCGTACCGATCTCATTACAAACCTTGGAATCATCGTTCACATCAGATCCAGGTGCACTGTGAGGGAGGACAGCTTTATCCACCGCATTAAGATAGTCCTTTATGCTGGGGTGGCTCCTCGGTAATGCATAAAATAAATGCGGAAAAAAACTAGAGGTCAATAACATCTTCGTAATGCTCAAACAATCTGCCAGCATCTCTTTATCGTTGGGATCAAAAGAAACACGCTTCTTCTTTTTAGAATGTTTAGATTTCACTGACTCCTGCACGCCAAGATTCATGGAACACTCATCCGGACTCTGAAGAGCCCTTGGGCAACGCACCCGTGATTTTTTCTTCGTTACAGCAGCGTCTTGTTTATCTACTTGTTCTAAGGAAACTGAGCCGACATCAATATTAACCTCGGCGGAAGTACCGTTGTGTTCTTTCGTCGCTTTATTCACCACACCCTTATTCTTTTCTTCGACTCGGTCCCCACAACCACCACCATTAGCAGCGGCAGTAGCGGTTAATGACGACAATGATGTGTTCTCCGTATCTGTAGGAGGGGTGCCGGTGTCAGTCTTCTTATAGTCTTTTGGTCTTCTACCAAAAAGCCATGGAAATTGGTAAAAACAAACGGATTGCCGCAGCGCCCTGCTCCCCATCACCGCGCAAGTCGTCTTTGCAAAACACCGCATGTGCTTCTCTGTTAGTGTCAAAGTCAAAGAATGGAAGTAAAAATTAAACAAGGAGCTAAAAAAAGAAAAAAAAAAAAAAAAAAAACAAAAAAACAAAAAAACAAAAAAAACGTATTTATATAACAAATGTTTTCATAAGATCATAATGATAACAAGAAAAATAGGCATCATGAAACCCATTTTTGTCATTATTAGATACACACACACACACACCCAAAAAATAAACATAAAAATAAATAAATAACCAGAAAAAAAGCCACAGACGTGCTTGTAAACAATCTAAAGTCATGGCGTTTGTGCTTTTGTCACCCAACAAAAAATGTCTTAGCTCTCCCTACAATAATATTTCGCTGTTATCAGCCGAAGGAGAATTATCCTCCTCAACATCCGATGGCGCCATAAAAACGGTCGTCATCACTTCCCCCCCGCATTTTCTAGATTGGTTGCAATAATTTCGGCTGCCCCACGCGTTAGCAGTACTGCTATTTTTGCTGTCGTTGAACAGCCGTGAATGCGCCATCGACCGCCACCGCGACGAGTCGAGGTCGCGCAGCTGCATCCGTTCAACGCGCAGCGACCCCAAATTGTCCCGCGTGTGGGGACTGCAAGTTAAACCAGCAAAAGAAACAGAAATACCGCTCGGGTGCAGCACACCGGCACCGGTCCGCGGACAACTGCGGTTGACGCCCAGCGACGTGTCGGCGCAGCGCAGGGAGTTGTGAACCCGGAAGACGCTGCGCCCGCGTCGCCTCAAGTGCGTCTTTCCCCGCCAGGCAAACCACGTGGCTGCCAGCAGTCGCCGCTCGCGTGCCGCATCTGCAACGGCGAGACGCGCTGTTTCGGCAACTTCGAAGCGGCGCATTTCCAGCAGTACGCACCGCCGCCGCCACATCCGCCACGCCCCCCGCAGCAGAAGACGTTGACGCACGAGCCCTGCCAGCGCTATGCGGTCGCTTTGCAGTCGTCTACAAAACACCACCCGCTGCACCCACCGAACCCAAACAAGCTTAAATGTTCTTCTACGCATGTATTTCTTCAACTGGTGCTGCAGCAGCCGCAGTTGCGTCTTTCGGTGCCAAGTTGCAAAGGTAAAGACAACCAGTCGCCGCTTTTGCACCGTAAAAAACGTGTGCATGCGGTCGGTTCTATTGATTTGCCTTCTCCATTGAACATGCCACGTCAAAAAAACATGATAAAGAAATCTTCGTTTTGACCTTTTAGCAAATCTTGTGCATAGGTCAGAGATTTTATACGCTTTGCGCCAATTACACAAACAACGCCGCTGCAAAGTTTGTCTCCAAAACCTTTTTGACACGTTGTCGCGCTGAAAAAAATCCAATTTGCGTCTAAGTTTTTCAACTATCAACAAAAAGCAAAAACGTGTATACAGACGGTCTGCCACCCGGTTGCAATACTTTTCTCGCCAATGTTTTAGACAATTTAAAGCAAGCCTACGATTCGAAATAAATGGCTTGGCTTTACCTATTGCATGAACAGTAAAAATATACGCACTGTGCCAAATGCAAAATAAACGGTAGCCATATATATTTTTTCTAAAATGCCTCACCATAAATGCCAACTTCCAATGTACAAAAATGCGCTGCATACAAAACAATTTCTTTGCCTCTAAAATAGCGCAACACTTCTCTGCAGAAGTTTTTTCATTTTTTGCATTGCAACGACATCTTAGTCTCCATTTCCACCATGCCCAGTATCGCAATTTTATTCGACACTTACTTTCATCCAACACTCGCCTAAGTTTTTGTTGCTCCACAAGACGTGTGTCACGCCAATATCGAAAGACGTGACGTTTAAGCCGCAAAAGCACAACGTTACTGCACTGTTCAAAGAAATCATTTTGTGGTTCCTTGCCCTTCAAATTAGCAAGATTTGGTGTAGTGTCATTTTTCAGCTCAGGGCACAAGACATTTGTGGGCGTTACTAAAGGTAAAAGAACGGCGCCTCTTTTTTTTTCAGCAACAGAGTTTTCTGAAAGTAATTTGTCGTCACCGCTTTTGCTATTCCCATTTTCGTTTATGTCCTGCTTCTTCTCCTCCGTCTTATAAGAATTTGACTCCGATTCGACACGCCCCGCCAGTTTTTTAGCTGGCAAATTGGTGTGTTTCTCGCTAACCGTTCTCAGTGCTTTTATGTTAGTCTCTGTAAAAGGCTGCGAGTTACCTGCCGCAAGACCTCGCAAAAGAAACATGCCATGACACTGTCGCCACCTCAAAAAAATCCTTCGTAAAACAGATGTCCGTTGCCATAACCGTGCGTGTTGACCCATTGATGTCTCTAGTAAAACTATAGGCAATGTTTCCCTAAACCATTTATGCGGACAACCACACGAGAAAGCAGCTGACGGACCGCCAGAGCTCAGTTCTGGGTATATCTGCGTCAGCAAGACCACAGGGGCGGACAAGCACTCTGCAAGAGAAAAAACTATTCTGTGCTCCTCTGGACCAACAGAGACCGCACAAAAAAGCAAACTGCGGGTTACTTCCCTATCACCTCTCCACTTCCGCATAATAAATTCCGTTATCACACTAAGAAGGTGAGAGCGAACAGAGGAATCCTCCAAGACAGCACTAACTGCGGCGGCAAACTCACCGTGACTATGATTACAAGCAAAATATGGGCTATATTCACAGCAAACTAAATGCAGGGCAGTTAGAAGTGTGTACTTGTCCATCTGCTCTATTAATGAAAATGCCTCAGATGTGGCAACGTACGAACTCACAATTCCAACCACACGTTCGTCTAAAAGAATATCCTTACCAATAGCAATGCAAAAAGCAAAAATCGCTCTGCACGCATGTGCAAGAACTGCCTGAAGCAAAACAACACAGCTAGCATGATATATGTTGCTCTCAAGCATAACCAATTAGCCATGAACAATTAGGCAATTTCCTCTGTTCTCACAATTTTGCAATAACTTCAATTTTCCAACTACCTTTAGTTTTTATTATTATTATTATTATTTTTTTTCAATATGAACATGGACAACGCAGAAAAAAACATCAGGTATATAAAGCAATACACATATAAATAAACACACACACACATATGTATGCTTCAGCAGTACTCTCCCCCCCACCTCCAAACAAACAACAACAACAACAACAAAAAAATAGACATAAAAAGATAATTTATTGTTACTATTCTGTGGTAAGCAAACACACGCAAATAATAATATATAAAAAAAAAAAAGCAGACCACACACAAAAAAAAAAAAAAAAAAAAAAAAAAAAAAAAAAAAAAAAAAAAAAAAAAAAAAAAAAAAAAAAAAAAAAGAAAAAAAAACCCTTGATCTTAATAGTAATATAAGTGACAAGAACAAGAACTTCCTCCCACATCCCCACTTAAAAAAAAAAAAAAGACTAATTACATAAGATAATAGGACAGCCAATATTATTCTTTCATTTAAATAAATATATATAAATATATATATATATATATCCACTTTTTTTTTGGCGTATCACTTTAATTTTCCATTTCTTTCGCTCATTTTTTTTTTTTTTCCTTCTACGGAGGGTTCAAGTCACAAATATACGTCTTAGTGCCGAAGAAGAAAAGGTTTCATTTGTTCGTGGACACATTAGAGTGTTTTCGGAGCGGTCTTCTCCACAGCCAATCTTTTTTAGGTTTGACTGTAACACTGCAAGTCTAGAAACAACTGTGCCGTTTGGAAATGCCATAGGGGAGTTTGCGCCTGTCCCACCATCAAAACACTTTTTCGTTAAATTGCAGAAAAAGCGTGTTGGACGCTTTATAAAAAGAACATCATTGCTCCAAATATCTTCAGCCTCAAGTAGCTCAGCGGGTGTAAAGACGTTCGCGGCGTCAACATTTTTATTCTTGGAACCTCGAGCAAGCATGCGGCCAAACATCTCCTCAATAACGCTCATTATTGACTGATCAAAAGCGGCAGACCCAGATTGAGTGTTCATGCGGCCATCCAACAGCGGTGAAAGGGCGGGGCATAGTTCAGCGCGCCGCTGCAGCACCATACGCTCAAAGTACTCATCCTTTAAAAGAACACATGTCGCTACGACTCTGGCAACAAGATCAGGCAACGTCTGCAGTTGTTGATTGGCGCCCTTGCCCTCAGCCGTAATTTGCCCCTCTTGGTTGGTTCCAAGTTGCTCACTAGCTGAAAAAATCTGTGATCCCACTAAAACTGCCACCTGGTGAAAAGAGACTGCAAGTTTGTGGAAGCCCCCTATAGAGATCATGCGAGCCACAAGTTTCATCGACTCTTCTTTTTTTTTTGTGCTGTCAGGCTTCGTGTTTGACATTGTTGATAAACAATGGCTGCCAAAACTAGCGTGGAGTGAAGCCTCACTAGAGGATCCTGAGGTGATAGTGCATGGATCGTTTTCCACTGTCACTGCGTTAATAACGGTCTGCACAAAATCTGGCCTTCGCACCGCATATCCTAACAAGTGAGACGAAATGTAGTGAATAACACTCTTTTGGTCTTTTTTTTCATCCAAAAATATCTGCAACAACCTTGTGGCGTGGAGATCGACCAAAAGATCATCCAACCTTGTCAGTATTTTTTGCTGCCGCGCCGCCTCAAGGCGTCTTACTGCCGGTCGAAGGCGTTCTTCACAGTACGCAATTGCCTCAGTAACCGAGTGCCTTGTTTCAATACACTGAATAGCAATGTGCTCTGGCGCCACGACGGACTGAGACGCCAGCGATTTATCTTCGGGAAGAGATGGGAGGTAAAATGCGCCAAAAACTGACGCAGACTGAAACACAGATTTAGTTCCATAATGTTCTATAGAGCCGCTTAAAGTGCCGCTATTTCTGGCGTCACAACCACTGGTGTTATTGCAGGATTGAATTGGTGGAAGCGAAGGAAGCAAAAGTTGCAAAAGCTTTGGAAAACAAAACAACGGAAGGTTGTAGGCGTCCAAAACGTGAAACGCCATTTGATATCGCTCTGTGGTAATAAGGTAGTCGACAATTTCCATGCGTAGAGAAACCATTCTGCACACCATGTTATAGTTTTCCCGCCTAAGAATATGCGGAACAGTTGGCGAACAAACGTACAAAAAAGCGTCGTAAGTTACTGCATCTTTTTTTGCTTTGGCGTGTCCATTAGACGCACAGCTTTTCTTATTTTCTTCTTCCATCGCTAAAAGAGGTATTACACGCTGAAGACGAGGCAGTTCACACTCAAGCAAAAAGGATATTCTGTCAAAAAAAAAATTGTATTTCTGCAGCACTGTAGCTACACGCGTCGCAACCTTCTCAAGTGACTCCGCGGCTGCTGACGGGTTCGGGTTCGTCTGTTCCCGCTTCAACAGCGCTGCCAGGGCGGCTTTCACTGGCTGTAGCTCTTTTGAAAGCTTCTGCAGCTGTCGCAGTGTTTCGACGGCGTCTTGAGTCGCAAAGTTCATATCTACTTGGTAAAACCAATAGTGGTAAGAGAAACAAACAAAATCTCCAAAATAAAACCTCTTATATATATATATGAGTGTGTATGTGTATGTGTATCGGACCTTTTGAGTGTAAAACGTTTCAATTAAATAAATCGCCGCTTTTTTTCTCTTTTTCTTTTGGTGTTGCAAGTAGTTCTTAGTTTCTGCGCAAAAACTAAAAAAAAAAAAAATTAAAAAAAAACTTTTTTTTTTTTTTTTTAATTTAAAAGCAACAACAATAACAACTACAAAAAAGTATATATATATATATATATATATATATGTATAAAATAAAAATGAAATCTTGTTGCGGCGGTAACATCATATTATAAATTCTAGGGTTGTAAAGACCTGTTGTTCCTTAAAGAAAAATACAAATGTTATGATTACCAAAATCAAAAAAAAAAAAAAAAAGAACAGCAACAACAACAACAACAACAACCAAAAAAGTAACTAAATTTTATACGTCAAAATGTTGATTAACAAAAAGCTTCTTCTTATAAAATAGCAGCCTCTAATAGTTCTCTTTTTTTTTTTCGTTTTACCAACGCTTCAATAAATTTCTATTTTTCTATTTTTTTTTTTCCATGTTTTCCTATCGTTGCTTGTCTTTTGCTCACAAGCAAATTCTCCTTTCTTCATTATTATTATTTTTTTATTGTTATTAAAATATATAAGTATGTATATCTTCTTTCTTTTTCAAAATTTTATTTGCCATATTTTTATGTCCGCAAAGCTGCGCGCAGGGCGTTAGATATCGCCACCTTCACCTGCCGCAAAAGAGACTCCACCACGAGCACATCCTCCCGTACGGAATACGCGCAGCGCCCGCCAACCCCCGCAATTTCGCCACGGGGCGCGGACTGCAGAAGCGCACCAATCGAGTCGTCGGCAGCGGCAAGCGGGGGCTGGTGGGCGTCGTTGCCCATCGCCGTGCACGCGGCCCCGGCCTCCCAGTCGCCGGGAAGAGTTACAGTGGACAGCCGGTTGGTGAAACTACGCTCACTTCCACCAATTGTCGCCAGCTGCTGATCTTGTAAAGCAGAGGAATTCACCACCATAGCAGAAGACGGCGTCGGAAACGACAAAGGAGGCAGTCGGGAAGTATTTTCTTCATTGTTAACCGCACTGTTTTTCACACAACCTGCAATATACGCCGATGTATGGCGCTGTTGATCATCCTCTGGCGCTGCTGTAAGTGCCGGATACATAGACTGATTGCCAAAAAAAGGTGCGGAAGCAGACCACTGGTCTTTGCCCGTCAGACTGTTCTTTGGATTCTTGAGGTGGTCTGGAGAGAAGTTTTTCCAAAGGCCAACAATCCGCTGCGCTTCTTTCAAGACGTTTACTATTGAGGCCCATCGATTATTTATGTTTTTCACATGCATTGCCTGATCATACAGCGTAAAAGAATGGACAAGAAGAACAAGAGAGTGGAGAGCAATGAGATAATGTGTAAACTGCGATACTTGAACGACCTGATTCTTGTAAATGGTATCCATGTTGCCCACAACTTGTTCTGTAACTGTGAGAATAATCGCCCTGCTTTTTGCATCATCGCATATGCACGGTGCCTCACGAACGTCTCCCCCGCTAACTGCGGACGAAACAAGACCATCACTACCACCATTACCACCACCACAAGAAAAACGCTGCAAAAGATTTTCAGCAAGCAGCAAAAACTGCGCAAGTTTTTGCACAGTAACTGATATCTTTTGGCGTTGGCGTAGCGACGGGAGCGAACCGGTCATGTTCGCCGCATACGTTGGGTGAAATGTCATCTGTGTAGACGTGTTGTCTGAAATAAACGATTGACTCTCCATAAACTCACCACGCGTGAGAATAGCAAGAACATCAGGAAGTGCAAAAAGATAAACCAATTCACGAAGATCACATGCGAGCGGGGAACAGGCCAGGCAGTAAAACAATTCGGAAATCTCCGCAAAAAGGTCAAGACTTAACGATCCAATAAGCCTCCTGTGTGAATCCACAAAAAGCAAACCAAATACACTTTGAAACAGAACTTGATTCGCACGCACAAATTCGGCTATTGGTAAAAGAACCACTTCCGAGTAGTCTAACGCTGGTAAAATTGCATTAAACCAACGTATAGTCAATAAAAAAAGACTTTTCATTAGTTCCTTATATACCTCAATTGTTTCTGAGTTATACGCTGAAGATTCGTTACATTTATTAACTGAATTTCCTGCAAAAACCCAGTTACTCGCATTCCATACCTTCATAGAAACGCACTGTGAGAGTGTGTTAAGTTGAACCAACTGAATAGCATGCTGTTGCGCAACCGTCGCCAGCAAATCAAAAACAACCTGTACAAAACACAAAATAAAAAATAATTCGCCACCCCCATGAACAAAAAAAGTCAAAATAAACTCATCCATTGCAGAAAAGGCACTTGTAACACACGTCATCAGTCGCGGACTAGCACCATCACCAGTTGAAGAGATGGAAAACGTTTCACAGAGAAGTGGAGACAAATGCAGCAACTGGCTCAAAAGAGCAAAAGCGGCAACTTTGTTTTCAGTGCAAGATGGGGCAGCAATATCTTGCACAAGAACGTCAAATAATGCATTGTGGTAGCGTTGAAGTGCGGTGTCATCCACGGAAACACCCGGGATACCAAGAAAAGCCATAATTGCGTTATAAAAATGCTGCCGTGACGTGCGTACACACGAGCCCCACTGAACGGTTGTGACCAAAAGAGATTTTAGTAGATGAAACCCCTCCATTCCACGAAAAGAATGAGTACAGCTGGCCCCATTCACAATTCCTTGCTTGGTTGGCACAATAGTTCCCATTGCATCTCTCTTAACACCTTGTGTAGTTCTGTAGGTTGTCTCTAAAGAATTTGTTTTTGCACCCTGAAGGTTCGCATAGGTCTTAGATGTATCACTCATACCCAGCAGCAAAGACTGTGAAGCGGAAGAATTAATTGTTTCATTTCTTCTAGGCAACATATGCCCATTAAAATCACAATACTTCTGTCGCGAAGCTAAAAAAATATTACTGCTATTGTTTAATGCTGTTTTACGCTTTAGTTGAGCCATAAGTGTTGAAAGAGTTTGGCTGAGCTCATAAACAATTTGCTCCTGTGCGGCCACCGTGAGTGAGGATGTATGTTGCATGCTATCTAAAACACAACGTGCCCAAAAAACAATATGTTCGTCACCAATAATATCAAACACTGTTACAGAAATGTTAACAATGCTGCACCATCCTTCTATAAACTGTACCCCACCGGCGTATGCCTCAAGACATTCATTAGCATGAACAAACACAGTGAGCTTTTCCCGCAGCTCCGCAATGGAAAGTGTCCGCTTATTTTTGGCAAGACTTTCTTTTTGTAATGCCTCATAAAGCATTGGAATAGAGTACTGTGGTGTCCTGTCATTTTGGCATAAGATGTAACTCTCAACTCCACCCGGGGCAGTGCAATTTGTTGGAAACAGTGGAAGAGATTTTAGGCATAACGATGGCCACTCTGCAAAGTCCACCAGAGTGTTGCTGGTGCCGCGGTGCGCAAGTGTTCCCTGAAAAGTGGAATCGTCACCCCTGAGTGACATTGCTCCAGATGAGGACACATGAAGTAGGACAAAAAGAATATCAACCAAACTTGAATTGTCCATAGAATGTAATAAATTATTTATTTCATACGACCCTCTTTTTCCAATACTAAAAATTTCAAGTGCCAGAAGCCGCATGACAAACGCATATTTGCTCAAAACAAGCGGGGAAATTTGATCAGGACGCAATATCTGTAAAGCATAAAACATTTCATCGTTACCACGTCTCTTCATGAGCCGCTGAAGACCAGGTGTGCTCAAAGAAAAGTTGGCGCGCAGTAAATAAAGGAGTTTCACATATTTAACAGCTATGTGTGGGTGTTCCTCCTCAACCTCGGTGCTATTAGCACCTGCAACAACAGGCTCAAGACAGTATCCAGCCAGCAGTTCTTCTGATGACCCATATAAAGGATACCCGCAAAGCCAAGAAGTGATGGAAGGCTGGGGGGCACGCGCGTTTTGAATAAGAAGATCCATAATAAGCGACTTATTTTCAACTTCCGCGTGTGGGAGAAGAAGATGCACTTCTTCATGGTCCAAGACTGCGAGAGCGGGTGGGGCATATATAATAGGACCGCTAACTGCCTCTATACGCAGCGCCGTTACAAAAGGTGTAATTACACTCTCCTGTGCGTTAGGCTGACTAAACCAATGTTGTGCTGCCTGGCTGAGTGTAGAGTGCGGAAGCAACAAAAGAAGCTGTAGCGCTTTCCTGGCAAGTAGACTGTCAGCAGAGGCACTTAAAGGAAGAAGCTGAGTGGCAAGCTCTGTATTACTCGCAGTTTTTGCGTCAAAAGTAAAAACACTATCTAAACCCTGTTCCTGCTTAACACGAATAGCAGTTTCCAGCATTGCAAGACACTGACGTACTGCGACACGTTGGTAGCTATTTAACTCATTTGGTGCCTCAGACGCCTTAGCAATAATCTGCAGCGTCTCGCCCAGCACATCTGACGGAGCCTTTGAGCAAGCCATCACGACTGTAAATGGAATCATACTTTTGTCTGAAGAAAACGCCAGCCGCATTGAAAGCGCACGGTTCAGTACAGCTGAAGCCAATGCAGCCACAGTATAACGCTCATCACTAAGAGAAAAAAATCGACGAAGAACTCCACGAAAAATTTCCTCCGCAATAAAACGTATCACCAAGGTGTACCTAGGTACATGCTCCATCTCTGGCACATGATACTTCAACAAAGCCAAGATCAAATCAAGAAACCCAATAGTAATGCTGTATGTTCCGTGGTGGCACTCGTACTGACAGTGCCCCAACAAAGAACGGGCCTCTACTGTAATAGCGCTGTTGTTATCAACGTCATTGAGCTCTCCTTCTCTAAAGCTGCTCAAATCACCCCGTCTTTTGCGAGCTTGTGTGCCAGTGGCTGGGCGAAAAAGATTATTTTCCTCAAGAAATGTCCACACACGCGAAGCCTCACTGGGATTCGTAATAAGTGAAGCAATGAGAGAAAGGGTTTTTCCCAAAACTGGCTGCATCAACCGTGGGGCGTAAAAAAAATTTAGAGCAACATCCAATTTCATATATTTTTGTTCATTTTCAAAAAGCTGCGGATGTATCGCTATTTGGCGTAAAAGCAAAAATAAGCTTGCAACATACGCCTGTTGCTTTGTCAACAAATATTCCGCTGTAAATTGACGATGTCTTGAAAATATGGCGCCTCCAAAGGGTTTACGCAAAGTTGTACTGTTAGTGCTTATATCTGGCGTCACTAACAAAGCCATACCACCACTAACACCAGTGTACTCTTGTGCTTGTCCTATAAGAGAGGTCCACTGTAGTTCCAAGCACTCAACTTGCCTTTCACTAAAAAGCTCTACAACACGTTCTGTATATTGTGGATTTCGTCCAATCATTACCAAAACGTCTAAAAAACTAATTACAAGTTTTACGGTATATGGCTCCCACATAATGTTTGAGCGCTGTGTGCGAAAAACCGCCTTCAGATGCAGCACGCAGTTCGTAAAAATAAAGTGCGTCACGGCACAGTCCATCCCAATGTCAGAGTTCAAAACATCAGCGGGCAGGTTTTCAAGACACACAGTGAGTGCCTGAAGTATGTGGGGTATTTCTGAAATAAATAAATTCTCCCGTTCTCGCATTACCAAGCCAGCAGCCTGTTGTTGGTGTTGTTGCGACTTTGCCACTCCGGTAGCCGCCTGTGCTGCAAGCCCACCCTTGTCATCTTGAACTCCTTCTACCCCAGCTTGCAATGTCTCCAAATACCGAACGCACGACAATACATCAAGATCTGCCACGTGCCTGACAGCAGGAAGCATCTCGTCAAACAGGTGTGATGCTATATTGTACGGAATAATGTAAATATTTTCTAGCGGAATAACCAATAGTGACTGCGCCGGAGCCAATTGAACAAAACGCTTCATAACTTTGCCACGATAGATGGAACTTGGGGACTGAAGACGGTCACCAACAAACGCCTCAACGGCCTTGTCAAGCCCACGCTCATCGCCCTTTCCACAAAGAAATACACCAACCGCCAGGACAATCATGCTAATATAACCATTAATAATTGTCAGCCAGCGGCTTTGCCGTCCAGAGTCGGTACACAACGCTCCTTCACTTGACCGATATTGCCTAAATTGTCCACTCGGACCTTGTCCAGAGGCAGCAAAAGAAAGGGGACCAAGCGTCTGTGAGTGCTCAAGTTTTGAGCGCAGTTTTGCCACCCACTTCTCAACCTCTGTGGCAACATCAGAGCAAAGCAACGCGTTTGGCCCTGCCTTACCAGAAGCGTCGTATAGATCGCGCCAGACTGTCAAGGCGTTCACCAGTGACATTGTAGCAAGCCACGTGACGGCACAAACACCAGCTGTGGAAGGGTTTTCGCTAAACGACGCAATGTTAACAGCCGAGCTGTGAATGTGCCGGCGCACCTCCTCCATAAGAAGCTCTAGCAATTCACAGATGCTCTGCACAAAGGATCCCTGCATTTGGAAGTGGCGCGTGAGCAGTAGCAGTGACTGCGCCGCTAGCAAAATTGGGTTCCACTTGTCGTGCGCAGCAAAGACAGAGAAGGCATGAGTGTGTCCTGGAAGCATCATAGTCGCTGACGAAAGCCCTGCCTTAATAAACTGGACAATGTTGGCAGCTGCAGAAGAGGCAAAGGCACCCACAACTTCGTTCACACCCGCCACCCGCTCCTGTTCACCACAAAGAAGAAGAAGAGTAAGCAGCGCCCTAGCCTTTGCTACGTGTTCTTTAACAAGGTCAACACATCCGGTCTGTGCATCTGAGCCCTTCGCAATGACACCAAGAAACGCAAACTGCTGCTGCTGTTGTTCTTGTTTTTCTTGTGTGGCTGCTGGTAAGCCAGTGAATGAACCCGCCGCACCCGCCGACAAGGAACTCATTGCTGCCGTGTTTCCCGCCTGATTAGTGAGACTTTGCTTGAATGGCTCCGCCAGGTGCAACTTTATGTCTGCTGCGACTGTGGAGCCAAAACGGCCCTCACGGCTTGCACCGCAGATTTGTTGCAAAAGAAGTGACCCAGAATTCATTTTGTGTGCGTGCGTCTTTCTTTCTTGGTTTTCCTTTACAAATATAAAAAATCAAAAAAAAAAAAAAAAATTATATATATATATATTATATTAAAGTGGCTTTCCGTTGTATATCTTTCCCTTGTTTAGCGGTTTTGCCCACCCCTTTTCTAGTCTTTTTCTTTTGCAAAAAAAAAAAAAAAAAAAAAAAAAAAAAAAAAAAAAAAAATTTTTAAATTTTTTTTTTTTTTTTTTTTTTTTTTTTTTTTTTTTTTTTTTTTTTTTTTTTTTTTTTTTTTTTTGGTCTGTTTTGTAGAGAGTTTATTGTTTTTACTTTTCTGTTTTGTGTCAACACTGTGACATAAATAGGTATTTATATATTTGTTTTTTTTTTTTTTTTTTTTTTTTGTGATTTATAGCTTGGTTTAGAAACTCACAAAATTTTTTGTTTTTAGGTTATGTAAAAAGATGATGTCTTAACACAAATTTACGCATCTATTTTTCTGAACAAATGCGATGAGTTACCTGTGCTTTTAATATTCTGATTTTTTTACTTTTGAATTTTTTAGACGTTTTCTTTCTACTTCTTTCCTATTTTGGGGGTTTGTTGACACTAACTAATTATTAAAGGATGCATTAGACTTGTACTGGAAAGATAGTTGTTTTTTTACTTCTGCATGGCAATTTGAGTGGTTGAGTACCCTATTAAACAATCAAACACGTATGTTTTTTTTTTTTTTTTTTTTTTTTCTTGTTTTTTTGTGTTTTTGTTGTTATTGTTGTTTTGCTTTTACATGTATGTATATCTATATGTACACTCACTGGTTGTGAAACAGAAAAAGGTGTGCGAGAAGGGGAAGTAGACAAGAGGCAACCAAGTCGTGTTGGCAATGTTGCGGAATATTTTTGCCTCAATCAAAAGCGCGGGGACGTCCGTGTGGCAAAAAGAGCCTCGGCGTGCGGACACCGCCGGCACCAACTTGTCGCCCCCGCAGGCAGTGCAGTTTGGGGGCGCTTTTTTTGAGCACACAAGGGAGTCTTATTGCAACTACATTGATCGCTACGTTTCCGACATTGAAGCGTACTACAGAGCTTTGGGAAAGACGGTACTTGATGCACGTCAGCGTCTTGAAACTACAATTGCTCAGCGTGAAAAGAGTCATAATATGTACTTTTGTGAGTATCTGCAAACATTTATTCCTTTTGTGTTTATTTTTACGCTTTTTTTGCGTGAACAAATAAATCGTGACTGCGCGGAAAAGACTCATTTAGTTTTGAGGGAGTGCGCAGATAAGCGCAGTTCTTTGAAGCGAGTGGTGCTTTGAAAGGGCTTGTGTCTGTCAAGTGATGGGGGCGTGGGGTAAATGGGAAAGAAAAAAAGCAATGGGTGATGGACGGTGCGTCAGCGAACTATTATCGGTCTTTCACAACTTAGGAAAAACAACAACAAAAAAAAAAAAATGGCGCTTTTATGCAGAGTTTATTATTATTATTATTGTGTTTTACTTTTAATGCGTGTTTTTTTTTTTTTTTTTTTTTTTCTGTTTTTTGTGTGTGTTGTTGTTGCTTTTTGCGTGGGGTGGGGGAAGAGGAAGGAGTAAACTTAACAACTTGGGTGCTGTAAAAGTTGTTTTGAGAAGGTGCCAGTGCAGCATACATATACATACATATAGTATAATGCCGTTGTCGCAGGCTGCTGATAACGGTCTGAAAAAAAGGAAGTTACTTGTGGAGGCTTTTCGGCGTGCCGCGGCTGGTGTGCAGGAGCCCTTTTTGGACACCGCGGTGGCTGACAACTCGTGGAACCATGAAGTTCAGCGCATTGATTCTGAGGCGCGGCGGGCGTGGAGTGAGTTGCCTACTTCTTTTATTTCCGCCTTTTATCTTCGTAAAAGTAACCCTCTTGCGGAGGACGTCTTGCGGCTCCTCAGGGTGACTAGCAAGGCGTTTGAACTTAACCTGCGCTTGAAGGAAATAGAGCAGCTGGATGAGATACATGCTAAGCTGTGGGCTCTTCTTACTGCTGACAAAACGCGACTAACAATTACTCTTGCAGAGTATCTAGAGATTTTAGATAAGTTTCACATGTGGTATAAAGATAGCTTAGAAGGATCCAGCATGTCTTTGCCGCAGAGAGAGACCTCCTTTATTTCAGTGCGGCAGGAGTATCCTTACAACATGACGCCGTTGGAGGAGGTGATGTATCTGGCGTCGACTGCACGGCCCTATCCATCTGTGCAGCTGTACCTTTCCTGCCCACGATCACCGGCAGGCGGAGTAGAGGTGGCACTGATTTGGCAAATGTTTTCTAAACAAATTTCTTTTGTTAAATGTGAAGCGGAGTTGATGATGTGGGACACTAACAATGATGGCTGTTTGACAGAAGATGAGATGGAGAGCTATGTACGTGACTTGGCTCCGCGTATTGATGCGCTGCGAAACCTCACAGAGGATCTTTTACCATTCTATTGTTGCACAGTGAGCAGACGTATTTTTTGGCTGCTAGATCCTGGGTCAAGAGGCAGTATTCGCATAGATGCCTTGCTCCAAAGTCCCTTGATGGATGAGTGGGTCTGCATGCAATTAATGCGTGAGGATCAGCCGCGGAATTGGTTTAGCGCCGCTGTTACATCACATTTGTACGATAAGTTCTTGCTTCTGGACAGTCGCAATCATGGCACACTTAACGCAGAGAACATGAAAAAATACAAAAAGGGTCTTCCCACTATTGTAGATGATGGTCTTCCACAAGGTGCTAGTCCACTATCTCCTTTTTTTGTTGACCGTTTTTTTGAGACGAATGTGATGATGGCCAAATCAGAGTTGGACTTTCGCAAATTTGTAGACTTTGTTCTTGCGGTTGAGTTTCTTCCAATATGTCAGCGACCCGTTTTTTTTTGGAATATTTTAGACATTGATGGAAATGGTTTTTTGAGGCCCGTGCATGTGAATTACTTTTTTCGCGAGACGCACAGTAAACTGGTTGCCGCGGGTTTGAAAGTGCCCTCGAAGGAAACAGTTGTAGAAGAAGTATTTGATCTTATTCCGACAGCTGAGCCTCTTTGCATAACCCGTGAAGAGTTTATCAACGCACCAAACGCCGGGCTTTTTGTTGCCTTGTTGATTGACTGTATTTTTTTTTGGACATATGAAAATCGGGAGCAACGTTGAGTTATGTGGTGATCACTTTGCTCATTGTTTTTTTTCTTGTTTGTTTGTTTTGTTTTTGGTTTGGGGGGAGAGGGGGGGGGGGGGGGTGAGTTGAAAAACTTCTTTTCCTATTAAGCGCTACGATTTGCTTTTGGTGTGTTTGTTTTATCGCCTAGAGCGGGGAGGTTTTTTATGTTTTTTGTTGCATTTTATAAAATTATATATGTGATTTTTTTTTTTTTTTCATATCTATATATATATATACGTACATATATATGTATATATCTTTTTTGTTGTTGTTGTTCTGTTTGGTTATTTGTAGTGTGGGTTAGGAGCCATAATTTAAAAGAAGAATAGAAAATGATCATTTGGCTAATTTTTTTTTAAGTTGCTTTAGACACAAAAGGTCTTTATTCTGGTGCCTTTTTTTTTTTGGCGTTTTGTAGTACGCACTGCACATTGAGAAGATCTGAGAGAATCGACAGCTGTAAACATTATTAATAACACTGGCTTTTTTTAATTTTTTGTTTTTTTATTTTGGGTGTCTGTGTGTGTGTGTGTGTATGTAAAGATAGTTGGATATTATGTATACACATAATGTTTATATTTTTAATGGACTATTTTGGCTATTTAGTACTGGTGTAACACCACAGATATGTATTTGTTGTTACCATTATTACTTTTTTTTGTTGATTTTGTCATTAGTAGGGGTTATGCAGTCTATGGAACCAGCGACTACTGCTGAAAATTCTGTAACAAAGTCTAAATTTCAGAATTTGCCATATGATGTATTGATGCTTTGTGCTCAGTACGCCACCGTGAGAGATGTACTTCTTCTTGGGACCTTAAATAAGTTTTTCTACGAGCTTACTGCATCTAACAACGTTGAACTGTGGAGGAATTTTACTGAGCGAGTTTATCTGTTGCACCCTATTGGGATGAAGAGAACATTATTTAGTGATTCGCTTCTTAAAATTTACGCGGAAGTTAATTCAATTCCACAATCAATTATTCTTACGTGGAATGGGGGGAGTATTGGTTGTCACAATGAAAACGATGAACATTTCGGAAGAGATAACAATGGCGGCCCATTTCACGCTGATGCAGTCGAAGGAAATATAACTCCAAATGAACTCCATCAATGGCTAATGGACCGCTCTGAAGAAGTGATCTTGGACGTGCGGATGTTTTGCGACATAGTTAAGAGTAAAGAATCTCGTTTTGCTATTACCGGGCTTCTTTTGGCTCTGCAAGCGGTGAAGAAGCGTATGTGGTACACTGAAGTTATGGACTTGGAGAGTGTGCGGGACCTCCTGCGCGCGACGATTGTGGAGGACGAACATGACAGAGGCTGGGCCGCACTGCGCTCCGTCACCGGTCGCGGCCGGTCAGTAAGGCGCCTTTACATGCCAGTGTCAGGACGTGCAAATCCCGGCGATGTTGGCGAGTTGAAGGGGTGGCGTCGCGGGGCGAAGAGGCAACGGAAGCGGGCAATCGCAGTGGCTCGCGAGTATTTGCAGCTGCGAGAGGTCTTTCGCGTTGTGCTGGCGGTGTCAGAGGTGTCCGACCACCCCAATGCCCAGCAGCGTTACGACAGCGTCTGCTCCGCTCTTCGCGGCACCACCGTCATGCTCAAGGCTGGGAAGCGATTACAGCGGAGCTTCTCGAATGATCTTGACGGGGTGGAGGCGGCAATTCCAATGAGCACAACGGGCGATGAGGTGCTGCAGCAAATACGTGATCTGAGTAAGGTGACAGTGGGCGGTATAGTGAGCTGTTACTTTGGTTATTTGTCTGATAAGGCACAGCGGAAAATGTTTTTATCTGCTTTATTTAGTATGAAACAGTTGGCAGGCGCGGAGTGCTACGAAGGAATGCCTTTTTGGTAGATTACTTTCTGCCTTCTTTTTTTTTTTTTTTTACGTTTCTGTATGTGTGTGTGTATTTTTCTCCGTCTGTTCATATTATATATATATATATATATAATGTATATGCATATGTATATGTATATTTTGCAACAGTTTTGATGTGCATGCAATGAGTGGCTGTTGAGGTGTATTGCCGTGCTTATTTGATTCTGGAAAAGCATATCTATAGCCCTTGACCACAACAATTTTTTTGTTTTTTTTGTTTTTTATCTTTTTTTATCTTTTTTTTTTTTTTTTTTTTTTAGTATACGTGTGTGTGCGTGTGTGCTTGTTTGTTTGTTATTCTTTATTATTTTTAGTCCTTAGTTTTTTTTTTTTTTTGCTTGTATACGGTTGGTTTTTTTTATGACAGAGGATTCGTACACAACTATTCGGACTGTGGCTACCGCTCGACGCCTCTTCACAAAGCGCATTGGTTGTTGCTGCCTACATCCTGTTGTGAAGCATGTCTACGGCTTTGAGACGCGAGCAGTGCCGCTTCGTGGTATCAGAATGCGTTGTGAGACGAGCCACGTTTCTTCCCGTTCTCTGCAGGACTTCAAGGAGCGAACGGCAGATGCCCCAGCGCAACACGACAGAGCGACAGTAGGTGTTGAAACCGCTGATGGGGCCATTATTGATTTGCCAGTTCTGTGTGATAACAGCCTAGAATCAGTAAATAATTATAGTGGTCCGAACGGTGGACCACACTCGCCGAAGATTTTTGTGGACATCTCTTCTTTGTCGTCACAAGATAACACGTGTTTGCGTGATTTGGACAGCGGAGAGCTGCTTGTGCCGCAGCCGGAGAATACGTGTCGTTATGCGGGGAGCGCGGGCAAGAGAAATGGTGGACACGGGGCCCTGCGAAACAGGCTTCACTGTAGAAGGAGGGTGGTGGTGTTGGGCAAGCGGGAAGGACGATATCAGTTGATTGCTGTGGCCCTCGAGAAGGCTGTGGTGTAGGCAGGATCAACGCACTATACTGGAGGGGGGTACTGTGTGGATACATAACGTAATTCTGTAAGCGACTGTAAAACAGGTAAGAACAGAGAGGTCGGACGGTTTTTAAAATAGAAAGAGATAGGGAAGGCATTTTCTAATATAAATATATATATTTATGTATATGAAACATTTGAAATGTTTTTATTTTGTTAAATTTTATAATTTTTTTTTTTTTTTTTTTTTTTTTTTTATAATTAATAGTCATAAATGCATACGTTAGGGAGGGAGGGGGATTGATTTGTTGTTTGGTTAGAAAAAGTTATTCTACTTGTTTTTTTCGGTTAATAGTACCCTTTTCTTTTTTTTTTTCGTTTTTAATTCTCTATCACTGTGTTTTCTGAAATACATTATAGGGCGGGTGATGAAGGTTGCATGGAAGGAAAACCCTCTTTTTCGTGTTCTTGCCTTTTTGGATGTTGTTGGTCTGCAATCCTTTTCACCAGATCGTGATATTACAGGCGATGGTGCGTTTGTCGGGGTGGAGCATAGGTTTAGACACGGGAGCGCCATATATTGCATTTTATCGTGTGGGCTTCATGTGTTTTGTGCAAACATTACACGTCTCCTAGTGGACGTGGCGGAGCAGACGCGGATTTTGAATTTGGTTGGCGACTGTGATAATCCCGCAACACCTTTTGCACGCGGCGTGCTTGCGCCATTGTCGCTTGAGGCGTTTGTTGATGTGATGGACTACAGCTTCCCGTTGTGGGCACTTATGCGTGTTAAGCAGGCTTTTGGTCTGGCGGGCTGTGCTGCGACTGTGATGGAGCAGTTTCTCATTGACGCCCTCGACGAGTGGATGCGGCGACGGACACAAAAGGAGAACGATGCTCTTGTGCTTGCCTGCGGTGTGCAGCCGGCGGTGTTGATGACGGCCCGTGCCAAGAGCGATGAGCTTCCGCATGCAGTTGAGGACTTTGTTATTGACGTTGTGTTCCCGCCGCCGTTGGACGTTGGTGACAAGGGTGAAGAAAGCAAGGGAAATATGGTTATTGATTGGCTAATTGTCTCATATCAAAAGTGCTATGAAATAATAAACGTTGACGAGGAGGAAGTGGAATCCGTTGCAAAAAGGGAAAGAAAGGAGGAAAACGATGTTAAAAAAGAGATGGAGGTGAAAAAAGAAGAAGGGGAAGAAGAAGAGGAAGAATTTCTTACAGCAGATAATCTAGATAAATTTATGCATGAAAAACCTTCAGTGATACCAAAGGCAGTTTTGCATGAGAAGCGACGGTCGCTTTACGACCCGACAATAACGGCATTTGAGTTGCAACATCACTACTCTGCGAATGAGCTTTATGACTTTGTAAAGAAGGAGCTGCGTCAACGGAAACCGTTGAAAAAGGTGAGTTGTATTCGGGCCATTTTAAAACACCATGGCGTGACAAGTGGAGATTCAAGTGCCATGGTAAAAGGGAAAAAGGGTTGCAAAAAAGACTTAAATAAAAATGATTAAAAAGAACAGTAGAATACGTGTACGTATATATTTTCTTCTTATGGTGTTATTATAAATTATGGTAGAATAAGGGAAAGGTGGAAAGACGTTTGTCTAGCTAAAACTTTAACTAGGCAAGCAACATGTTTGCTGTTTAAATAACGACTTTTTTTGTTTTTTTTCTGTTTTTGTGCGCGTATTATTTGTTGTTAGTCTTATTGCTTTTGTTTGCTATTGTGTGTAAACTATTTTTTTAGTGTGTGTTTGTGTGTAATGTAACACAATGCTTAGATTAACTAGTGTATTTCGATGTTATTGTGAACCACGGGCATTTTTATCTTCTTTAAGGTACGTTGCCCCGGAAGCGGTGACGTTTGACAGTTTAGAGGCGAGCGTGAGGGCCTTTACCCACTCCAATGGTTGTCATGACCCAATCAAACTAAAAACACTGTTGGACGACCTCATTCAGTGCAGCGATCATCGCAAAGGTCGTTTATGCAAAGAGGCGTGTCGTCTGGCGTACGCCGCAGGCTATTATGCGCCATGCGCAGAATTGTTTTTTAGTTGCTGTGCGATGGCACCATTGCAATTAACAGAGACTATTGTGAATGCCGCTGCATTGACGTCGAAGCCAGAGTATCTGCAGAGGTGCTTGTCTACTCTTGAAAACACTATTAATGTTGGTATTAGTGATGATAGCAGTGGAAAATGTGCTTTATTGAATGAGACTCCGACTCTGCTTTGTATCTATTGGCAAAGCACACGACTTTACGTGAGAAAAAGTCAAGCTTGCATGCGTGTGAAACGCCAACAGGAAAATGCAGATGTTAATCCAATAGGAACCGATATCGAGGCTGAACTTGTGGCTAATACGATATGCCTGGAAAAATACAAAGAAGTATCTTTTCATGCCTTTTCTCTGCTTCATCTGCCAAGCAATGTCTCATTTGACAACTGGTGGTCAAAGTCTAGACGTCTGGTTTTGTACAATGCGAGTGACGATGGAGAGGCCGCTGTATACGAACAGTATTTTTCGTTGTGGGAACGCCACTTTGGCGACGACTTGCGCCAATGGTTAACACCAACACTTTTAACCTGCATGATACGTTCTTGTTTTAGGTCTGAACGGTGGGATTTTGCTAGCAGATACGCTGAATTTGTGGAGTCGTGCCTTTTGTCGAACACAAACACACCAGATGACGCTTTTTTGCAGCAGTGTGTTCTTTTTTTTAACTTGTCGGGGCAAAATAGTCGAGGTGTGGCATTGATAAAGCGTGTTTCTGAAATTTATGCAGACTATATTCCTTCTGTTTTTCTGATACATACCATTACAAAGGTTGCGGGTGATATGGGCAATGAGAAGTTGGGCCTATGGTGTCTTCAGGCACTTCTCAGCGAGCAACAACCAGTTCCACCATCGTCGCAGGAGTTGTTTTTTTGTCTTACCGCCCTTGCAAAATGTCGGGCGCTGAATTTCAAAAAATTGCTTCACGCCCTGGAGGATTCTGGTCTAACTAAATTGACTGAGGAGGAATGGCTTTACCTAGATTTGTTGTACAGTCGTCGCAGCGTTTATTGGGAAGAAGAAGTTGGCCAGAGGATTAACAAATGTCTTTTAAATGCCACTAGTGACATTAGCAGCTCCGGAATTTCTGCGCGAAATGTTGGTTTGCTTCTTCGTATTCTGCAGGAATGTGAACACACTAGGTTTATGGATTATTACACCCTTTTTAAAAAGGAATTTCGTGGTTTAGAGAAGCCACAAACGGAGGCGCAGTGGCTGGCAATCGCACTAAAGTGGGCAATGTTTCAGCCTGCCTTAACAAAAGAGACATACAACCTCCTGGTCTCAGAGGCGCGTGCTGTTCTCAATGCCGCGGAGACCAGCCCCTCCATTGCCTTTCTTGGGCAACCGCTAAAGTCAAAGATTCGCTTGCGGCTCCAAATTATTCAGCAGCTTTTAGAGAAGCAAGAAAGGAATGAATCGACAAAGGCAGAAAATGTTGGCGACAAGTCTTTATTAGTACGTTTTGTGCGGCAGCGTCGTTGTTTGCCCACGTTTGACTCCCAAATTGTGATGAGTGGCAGGGAATCTTCACCTCTAAGAGAACTCTGGCAGTCCAGTAACGCCCTTGCCGCGTTCTCTAGGAAAGAGTGGGAAAGAGTTGTTCACGGCCGTTACTAAAAAATAAGCATTAATCACGTTTTTTTCTTTTTTTTTTCTTTTTTTTTTTTTTGTTGCTGTTGTTGTTGTTGTTTTTTTCGCACAAGATGCATATTTTGGCGTTATTATATATATATATATATATATATATATAAAGAGAGAGAGAGAGAAGCGGGTATTTAGTCGTATTCACTTGTATTTTAGTTATTTATTTATGTATATTTTTATTAATGGGTTTGCCCAGTACTAAATTTTTACAAGTATCCATTGCTCCCAAGACCCTGCTCAAGAGTCGATCCGTGTTAACAGAAGAGGAAGTCCAATCGTTGCACCTCGTCCCACATTACGTTTACGCTTTGTTTTCTTTGCATGTATACGGCAACCAAAACGCACCGCTTCTGCCAACAGGCTGGGAGGTGTTATTAACAGCGGCAGATTTAAATTTGAACAAAGAAGGGTACTTTGCAACCGCATATATAAACAAAGAATACCATCATTGCATTATAGCTCAACGGGGAACGGCAAACCCACAGAGTTTGCGCGCTGGTGTTTGGACTTATTTTGACGAGCAAACGATTGTTTTTGGTTTAGCACGTGAGTTTTCTAGACAAATTCGTTTATATTTAACTGCTAGTGCATCAGAAGCACAGACGTGGTTTTTTAGTTACACAGGTCACAGTCTTGGCGCCCTTCTTGCGGCGTGTCGGGCTGTGGAAGAGCAAACGTACGCGGTCACGTTTGAGTCGCCGGGTTGTCGAAATTATATTGAAAAAACAATGAATTCTTTTAGGGCTGAAGATGCGGATGTAATAACATACTTGCGACCGCCAAACTTAATCAACAGTCTTCGCCCACATTGTGGATATCTTGTGCAGTTGCCATTCAATAAGTCTGAAAAAAGCACGCTTTTGCCGCCCCGGGTTTTATCTACTTTGCGTTTGCGCTTTCCCTCAGTCATAACACCGCAGCAATTTATACGTGCGCAACTACCCCGTGTTGCTGGTATGCTTGACATGCAAGAGTATGTTGGAATGATTGAGGCATTGTTGCGCGAAATGCTGGGGCACACACAGCAGGTTCATGCAATGGGTGACATTCTTGAGCAGTTTAAAGGTAATGATGGGCCTTTGAACACACAAGTGGTTTTGCGTTGGCCATCAACATTGCTGCAGTTTCTAGAATACCATAATGCAACAAAGGCTATGGCAGATCCGGAAAACCAGGAAACGAATATCATCTCTGCCTATGAATCGTTTGTTAGGCAGTTTTATCTAACAACGGAGCGGGAAGAAAACAGTTTGCCCCTTCGGTTTCTGAACAAAGATTCTTTGAAACTTCTTTGTTTGTGGTTTCGCAATGACGCTGCAAAGTTAAAGAAGCTACCACTAACATTTATGGACCACAAGGTGCTAAACATCATCACTATTGATGGCGGTTGCATGCGCACTTCAGTTCTTACGGCACTTCAAGCAAAACAGTACTTGTCGCTCCTTGTTTTTCGGCCAGAAATGCGTGAGATGCTCAATCAATTTGTGTTTGATCCTTTTTTAGGTGGTGGGAGCAAGCTGTAAAAGTAGGCGTTTAACATCAAGAGTTGTACTGTCCACGAAACACATTTGGCAGCAAAAAAAAAAAAAAAATTTAATAAAAAAAGTTTTTTTTTTTTTTTTTTATTATTGGTATTATTATTTATTTTATATGTATTAGTTTGTTTACAAACAAATAATTCTCAATTCTTATTGTTACTTTGTCTGTGTGTCTGTGTGTGTCCTGGGGGGGGGGGGGGGGGGGGGGGGGTTTTTTTTTTTTTTTTAAAAAAAAGAAAAAAA
>JAWVMR010000065.1:0-27500 GCA_036321205.1 Trypanosoma caninum | reverse complement strand
GCTTTTTGGGGTCGTGGTCGTGGTGGCGCTGTTGCTCTGCATGTCTACGCGGCTTCTTTAGCCTCATCGCCCATGGGGCATTGCGGCCAACCAGTTCACGAATGCTACGATTCCCGGGCAATGCGCCAACATGCGGCACGCAAAGTTTGATGTCTGTTTTTTTTTTTTTTTTAAGATAGGATAAATTTTATGGTATTTGGTATGTGTTTTTGAGTGTATATACATATTTTTTGTTAGCTTGCCCAATGGCTTAAGCATTTTTTATTTCTTGTCTATGTTTTTGTTGCTATTGTTATTGTGGGCTCAGCATGATCTTTTTTGTAGGTAGATTTTTATTTTCATTTTTATTTTTAGTATGTACTTGTACATCAATTATTACACTTGTAAATTAATCTTTTTTTTTAAAAGTTTTTTAACCTAATGAAGTATTTATATATATTTTTTTATTATTAACAAATTGGGGGTTTTTTATTAGTTTTTTTTTTTTTGTTTTATTATATATATATATATTAAATTTCATTAGTTATACTTTCTGTTTAGTAATTATGGGACGGGGTTTTGGAAGGGGGTCTAGGGTTACTATACTTACCCATGCTCAGACGAAAAGTACTGGTATAAAGACTCCACGCGGTCTTCGTAGCACACGACAAAAAAAACGTAGACGTTTTCAATACAAACACGACGAGCAAAGGAAGCTGGAAGAGTCTTTGGGGGTAAAACAGACCAACCAACAAAGGTTTGAGAAGCCTTTATCACAACAAGTTGCAAGTATTCAATTTCCTCACATGCTGAACAGGCGACAGAAAGGCTTTAAGCGATTGCGGAGAGAAATTATGGATGGGGTGCGGAAGTTGCGCCGAAGATATGCTGAAAAGAAGAGGAGGTTTATGAGGAATGTTTAATAACCTACTAAATAAATAATTTAAAGTAACTAACTGTGATTTGAGTCACGCGAAGTAACTATATATATATTTGGTGTTAAATCTTTTTTTCCAAAGTAACAATAAATAAACAAATACAAAAACAAGCAAATATACAGAAAAACAAGCACTCAGAAAAACCTTTGTTTGTAAAATTATTATTATTATTATTATTATTATTATTATTTTGCTTCTATATATACATTTATGGGCGAAAACGCACGCACACACAAAACAACAACAATAACCAAATAATAAAAAAAAAAAAAAAAAAAAAAAACAAAGGAGAATAAGGATAAAGAAAGGCTATGTCAAGGGAAAAGAACAGTGGTGCAGATGCGGACGAGCAAAGGGAGCTTCGACAAGAAGCACTAAACAGTGGGCTTCAGATACTGTTTGACAAAGAAAGTGCCGAGAATCGGGTGCAGACCGATGCGGACAGTTCAGATGGAAATCATTTATTTGATGAACAGGGGCCACAGAGGCAGCAAGATGTTACAGAGGTGGTTCTTAACATTGACACCAAAAGCGAAATAATTGAAATTACCAATGTTCGTTTGTTTTCGTTAAACGAGATAGATTTAGACAGTTTAACAGCATGTAAGTATCTCTCTCTCCGCAAAAACCTTATTCATGAACTTTCTCCTTTGCCCGAAGAGCTTGCAGCGCGTCTTGTGGAACTGGATTTATTTGACAATAAAGTTAGGAAACTGAGAGATTTTTTTTCATCTGTTAGACCCATTGGATGTCAGCAATATGTGGGAAATATCATTGGTGCCTTTAGACATCTCACAAAATTGGATTTAAGTTACAACCAGATACGGGAGATTAGTGGGTTAGAGCCTTTAGCACCAACGTTAAAAGAATTATATTTGGTGGAGAACAAGATAAAGGAAATAAACAATCTAGATTCTCTTGTGAATTTAACGTTACTTGAACTTGGGGGCAATCGCATTCGCGAAATAGGTTTGGGGCTGTCTAAATTAACCAAACTGAAGCAGCTTTGGTTAGGAAAAAACAAAATTACTTCTATTGGCAAATCCTTACAAAACCTGACGTCAATCGAAATTATAAGCTTACAGGCTAATCGTTTGACCAGTATTGAAGCGGAAAATTTTCCGGGTTTTGGGAGTAATCCACATTTGCGTGAATTATATCTTTCTGAGAACGGTATTACATGCATTCAAAATGTTGGTTATTTTGCTAAACTACGAACGATTGATTTTAGTTTTAATCCAATATCTTCTATAAATGATGATGTGATTAATCCTCAACTGCTGCCATCGCTTGAGGAATTTTGGCTTACTGATGGAAAGATTGCAGGTTGGAATGAGGTGGCAAAATTGAATAGTTTCGAGAAGACTTTGAAAACTGTTTATCTTGAGCGAAACCCTATCGAGGACGATAAAAGGTACAGGGACAAGGTTTACATGCATTTGCCCTTTTTAGAGCAAATTGATTCTTGGCCAGTCGTTAACAAAGGAAATTTAGAGGCTGATAGAAAACGTAGGGCATAATCTTTTTTTCGCGGTTTTTTTTTTTATTTTTAAATTTTTACATTTATTGTTTTCCCGGCGTGTTTCATCTTTTTGGTTATATATATATTTGTCTGTCGTATGACTGGCGTCTTGGAGTGCGATCTTTAATTGTTTTACACGCAGATATTTTATCATTCCTAATTTAGAATAGTAAAACGACAACAACAGAAAAAAGCATACTAATAATAACAATAATAGATATTAATAATCTAAAGTGTAATATGTAACAAAAAACATACAAATTTTACAGTAAAAAATTTTTTTGTAATAATAATAGCAATATATATTTTTATTTTAACGTTTGTATGTTTTTTTTTTTTTTTTTTTAAGCTGTTTTTTAGCGTATAACTATTTTTGGTAATTTGAAATTACTTTTAGCATTATTAGTGGTTTTGTGTTATAAATAGTAAAAAAGGAAGAAAAAGAAAGAGAGGCTAGCAAGATGCAACAAGTTTCTCCGGCGATTAAAGCTATGAATGAACAGCTGCAGGAGATTCTCAAGGAAAATCAGGACTTAGGGGGTAAAAAGGCAAAGTTAATTGAGGCTCGCCAACGTCTTGGCGCCCAAAAAACAGAGAATGAAATAGTGAGGGATGAGATGAATAATCTGGAACCTGATTCCAAGATTTACAAATTGATTGGCCCAGCACTTATCCCACAAGACCACAACGATGCCAAGACAATTATTAAAAACCGTCTTGAATACATTACCGGAGAGTTAAAGCGAACAGATGCTTCTATTGCCGAAATAGAGCGGAAGGAAAGAGAGACACAGCAAAGGGCTGAGGAAATTTTTTGCAAAATGCAAGCGAAGCGCGTACAACAAGAGCAACAGCATTGATAATATTAATAACAGCAGAAAAAAAAAGAGAATAAGGGTGGAAGAAGACCATTAGTTAATTGAAAGAACCTTTTTTTTTTATTTTTTAAACAGGACCACACGGACTTTTCTTGGTTATTACTTTTGTTATTAGTTTGCAGGCATCTGTTAATAGAAAATGAATACATGAATAATTGATGTATATTTTTGTATATATTTGTGTTTAAATGTGTTTTAATATAAACATTATTATTATTCTTATTTTGGCTAGTTTAATGGAAAAGCAAAAGTATGACTGGACCAGCGCACATGCTCAGTTATGGACCTCATTTAAAAAGACACAGAAAAGAAATGTGTTAGGTGAATCTGTGAGTACTACTGGTGTAGACATGTCAACAAATGCAAACTTAATACAAACACCGCAACAGGTTTTTGGGCACGATGTATTTTTATCTATACTTGATGAGGTGACTAAAATTGGACCTGTTGATAAACCGATACTTTCAGGTGAGCTTGAGCATCGCATTGTGGAGCTTATAGAAAGTTGTGAAACGGAGCCTTCTATTCGCATGTTATTAACTGCCATTATACACATGAAAGGGCATATTACGAGAATAAATGCCAGGTCTGTTTGCCTGCAGGAATCGCTTGCAGGTGTGCTTAGTGAATCGATGTTTCATTTGTGTGGACAGAGGCAAGCTTCTCTTGCTACCGTTGTCACTGCTGATGCCACTTGTACCACCACTACTACTGCCGCCAATAACGCAAATGACGAAAAGTGTTCTGAAGATACTGAAGCTCTTGCCTCTATAGAAAGTCGATTTTTTTCGGTTCTTCTACAAATTGAAGAATGTAAGAAAACCGTAAGGACGCTTACGGAGAACTTTTGCTCAGATGGGACCCTTTCGTGCGAGAGCTCTATTCAAGAAATGTTGAGTTGTTTGTCTGTTGAAAACCTACGCACTATACAAACCAAGGATTTAGGTAACGATGACAAAGCAATACTTTCTCAGGTAATGGATATACTTGAGGCACCAGAGGGATGCAATCCGAATAATGTTCCCAATTTGGCGTTGGGAGTTATGAGGGAATTGGAGTTTGTTAGGCGGGAAAACCAGTTGAATTCTACGCTTCTTGTGCGCTATGAACGTACAGTGATGAGCAGACTTGCATCATATGGCATCATTTCTTTTCCAACATTGGAGCAAGAGCGGGCGGCTATGCTCTCTAACGACAAAAATGACTGTTCGTCAGCTGATGATCAATGGATTAGGGATGATTTGGCTGCCTTAATCACAACCATGCTTGAGGTGGACAGCCAATTTCACCTGAACAATCTTCCAGGTTGGCTTCAAAAAGGTCCTTTGGATTCATCAGCTGAAGCCATGTTGGAGTATTTGCACACCTCAATTACTGGTGCGAAAAATTTGTTAATGGTTTTGGGAAGAGATGTGATGGACGCGAAAGGGTGTGTTACTGACATATTGCGAAAATTGAGTAGGGGTGAACAAACCAGCGACGAATTGCGAATAACTTTTGTAGAGGATGGCTTATTGATGGATGCCATTCACCAGCTAAAAAATATTATTGAAGACCAAGTCACGCGGTGTCAGCCTTTTTTAGAGATGCTTTTAGAGGGGTGCTCTGAAAAGACATCGGATGCCTTGATGAGGATTGCCCGTTGGCTTCCGGAGAGTGATTTGAATCAAATTATAGAGATACGTAAAAATGGGGGTGCTGTAGTTGATTACATGGAAGGGGCGCTGAAGCGTCTTGTTATAGAATCGAATCTACAAGATCATATATTGTTTCATGTGGAAAGGTTAAGCTCACAAATTACCAACTTGGCAAACAACAATGTGGTGGGTGGAAATGGGCTTAAGCTTCTTGACGAGGCCAGCATGTCATCACTCATGGATACGGTAGAGAAATTAAAAGTGCTGGCAAACGATAGAAATGAGGCTAATAAAAGGGTAGAAGATGTCATTCTTCAACAAGGCTTGTATGAGCTGGCGCAGCTGCTACCTACAGGCGTAACTCCTAGTTCTTTCATGACTGACGCCCGAATCGACCCCCCCGTGAGTAATATTCTTGACATGGTTCGACTGTTGAAAAGACGGCTTGAGCAGTGGAATCAAGAGCAACAGAAACAGAAGCTTTCTGGGGCGCAAAGCCGTTTAGAAAAGGCACGAATAGAGGAGATTGTACGAGAGCGCAGCAAGCAGATTGTGAAAATCACTAAAGAGATATTGGTTGGTACGGGAAATCTGGCAGAAATGGAAGAGGTACTTGGTGCACTTCCTTTTAACGTACCAGCAGAGCCTACTGGTGCTTCTGTTGTTGTTGGTGGCAGCGGTAATAGTGGCAATGCAGTATATTTTGTCACGGTTATTTTTGATGACCTTGAGGAACGCCTGAAACTTGTTAAAACGCGTCACTATCGTCTTCTTCAGTCATACTCGGCTAATAAGGTTCGTCTGGATAACTTGGCTCAGTCAAACATCACTCACAGTAGGCGTTGGTCGCGTATTTGCAGCACTTTGGCAGCCATTTGCCGTATTGTGGGTCTTGATAATGTTGCTAATCGGCTTGAACACGACCCTAAAGTGGATGCTATGTCGTCTAAATATGAGGTTGAGCTTCGTCCAGAGCTGCGGAAGTCACATCTTTTACCACCTGTGACCGATGCGGATGTTCTTGAGGTATTAAAACTTGTGGAGGAATCACTTAAAGGCGATGAAAAGCTTGGAGATTTTGCGCGGCAGGTATCTACACTGCGTCGGTTGCAGGAGGAGGAAAAGTGCTGGCTTGAGGAAAGAGATACCTTTCTCCAGGCAATGCAAATGATTCTTTTACGGCTTGCGGAAGCAGGACGACGCATTAAACGTAGTTTGTTCATGCTAGGGACAGATGAGTCTCCTGAAGACGAGGTGGTAGAGGGTGTTATTTGTAATAAGCAGCAACCAGAACAAGAATTTCAAAAAACAAAAGAGATGAAAAAGGAGACGGATACTGGTTACGCTGCACAAAAACAGAATATGTGCGAACAGTCTCTGGCTGTTCTTCTTCAAAAGTTTGGTCGCTGGGCGACAAGGCTTCAGGAGACCACAGAGGATCATTTGTATACACAGCAGAAGTTGACCAAATATTTTGGCGTTTTGCATCGTTTTTTTTGCGGTTCTGGTGATAATGCTGTGGCTGCGCGGAACATGAGTGATAGTAATCTTATAGATGCAGATACAATGCTAATGCAGTTTGCAGATGATATTTTGCCTCTCCTTGATCAGGCAATTATGACTGCAAAGACCGTTGCAAGTAACGACGAGATTGCCCACCATTGCAGCACCGGAAAAACACAAGAAGGGGAGACTGTCGATGTGCGTCACAAGGCGCTTTCTCTTCTTTTGCAGGACTTTCCAGCAGCTCGCATGCTTTCAATGGATCACCGACTGGTTCGCCTATACGAATCCATTGGGAGATTACGCACGGTGGTTGACGGATTGCTGAGCGTGCGTTACTTATCAATTCCAAAGACAAGCAGACGACGCGGCAGGGATATGCCCGATGAACTGATTTTTGATGATGTGTGGGGTGACAGCTACATTGAACTGGACTTTGGCGGACCAAAAGGGAAAACTGCCACTGCTGCCATCGCAACTGCAGATGCGGGGGGCGACGAGGTGCCCGTTGTCCATGAAGACGAGCTTTTTCGCGCAGTAGAGAACAATATTCGAACTGTTCACCAGGCTCTTTGCAAGTTTAGTACAAATTACAAGCTTGCCGTTATTCTTCTTCAAAAAGACACTGACTTGATACAAGAATTTATTGCATCTATGCTTGAGCCGTATGCAGAGTTGGATTTGGGGCAGACTTTTAAGCAGGATCCCTTGGTGCTAAATGAGATGCTTTTGCTTCTTAAAGAACGTGGGACGCTGCAGCGTGGCTGTTATTTTTTCAACCGTATTGGTGGGGAAGGACCTTCTTTATGGACGACAGCATTGGAGCAGTTGAGCGTTGGGTTTCTTGGCACCATTGAAATGTTGCGAAAACGGACACGTGCAGCAGTGGAGTTGCGGGGGCTTTTTGATGATGTTGTGGATTTGTGTGTCATGTATGTTAACTGGGTAGACATGGGTGCTGATTTTATTCAGCCATTAATTCCTTTTTCTGAAGATGTACTGAATGGGTGTGTGCGTGAAGATGAAAGGATGGAAACGGGGGACGTTAGGCGAGAGGAGCAAGATGGAAAGAGGGCCTTAAAACCACCGTTACCACAAACTAATCAGCGGGGAAAGGTTGCCTATTTTAGCAAAGATGAGGTGGTTCTCAACGTGATTGCTCACATGTTTCAGTTCATCCAGGAGGTTGTGACTAACAAGGGGAAAAGGGGTGGTAACCATATAGGTAGTAATGCTGATGGAAATGATGATGCTGGCAGTCAAGGAGGAGGACAACTAGATGAGCAATTACAGCTATTGCGTGAGGCAGCCGCGGCAGCAGAACAGCGTGCCAATGCTGCAATTGAGGAGTGCAAGCACATGGAGCAGGGAAGGGATAAGGCGCTTTCTGAGGCAGCCATATCAAGAGCAGAATTGCGACGCTGGAAACGGTTGTATGGTATTGCGGAGGATCAAACGCCACCACAACTTCCGCAGCTTTTAGAACAAGAGCTAAAACAGCGCCAAGTTGGGCAGAGTACACATTTCGCGCTTCGAGAGCAAGCAGCAACTGTGACCACAGTTGACAAACCTGTACCGGTCCCTTTAACAATGATTGACTCTTTGACTACCACTTGCAAGGCAAAAGATGCCATTCTCTTGGAAGTGGCGCATTCTGTGAAGGAGCTCACAGAGCAGTTGCGTGACGCCTGTCAACAGGGTATTGTTCCATTACGTCGGACCGTCACTGATTCATCTTCTCTTGTGGAGACTATTCGTTCTAAATCGCCTCGAGCAACAGGCACTCAACTGGACTTAACTCCAAAGTCACGTCAATGTGACGACACGCCGTTAAGTGGATCTGGGGTTGTGAGAACAAAGAAAAAAAAAGAGATTCTTACACGACAAAAGAGTTTTTCACCGCGGTCGTCTTTATCAGTTTTTTCATCAGATATACGTGGGACTACTGGTGAGGAATGTTCACAGAAACCACGCTGTAACAACCACAGCGAGGCACGGCAACGGCCAGGGAAACTAAAGGAAGTATCTGTGGATCAGGTGACTGTGCCAGCCCTATCTGCTTCTGTTGTTGTGTCACCGATGAGCCAGACGTATTCATCGTTGGCGCGTGACCACCAACGCGTTAGATCTAACGGATCGCCTGTTTTATCGGCAGAGCGCTACCAGCCAAACAAGCACAGTGGTGTTTTTTTTAACGACTGTGATGTGTGTTACCGCCATCACAATTCAGATTACTCTGCAAATGCAATGGGGGGGACAGTTTCATCAAGCTCTTTGCGTTTACATTCGCCTCGGGACAAGGCAGCGTATTTTTCATCATCTATGACATTGCGTGCAGGAAAGACAACGCCAGGGGCTTCTCGACATGCGAGGATGAAAATTGACACTTCTCATTGCCATCACAACAATCAGTCGCCATCGGCGTTGCTACGTGCGAAGCCTAGAGTGACATCTACAGAAGTGCCATTATCTGAATTGGGCAAAAAGGGCTTGAGAGCCTCTATCCCAATGCGGCGTAGGCATTCATCTGCCTCTGTCTCTCCCGACGCTTATGATTCTTATGGCAGACAAAAGCAGAATCACCACCACCACCACCATCATCTGCAACAGCGCAAAGAAGAGCAAGATAAAATAAATCCGTCGTACTCGCATTCCTTTTCGCGTAGACCAAGTACATCCACTGTATTGTCACCTGAGAGTGATTTGGGTCTTTCGGATGTTATGGCATGGGAGCAGCAAAAAACTCAGTCTCATTCACATACAGAAAAAAACGTGCTCCGGGGGCAAGAGCAGAATAAAAAAACGAGTTCACGTCATTTGGAAAAGGTTAAAGGGGATGAAGCTGCGACACTTGGAGATTCGATAGAGTTTATTGGACAAAAAATGGCTGTAGGGACGTCTTTGAAGCCGACAAAATCTTCTACACAAAACAAGAACACACGTCATAGACCTGAGCAAGATAAACAGCAACAACACGCTGCAGCAGCTCTCACGCGTTCAGTTAGGACCACGGAAAATTACAGTCGGAACTCTGAAGCCATCGCGAGACTGACAGATGTTGTTGCAAGAACAAGAATTTCTGGTAGAGAGGAGATATAGTGAAAGTTATATATATATATATATACAGTTATTTATTTATATGAATATGTATTACTATAAAAAGGGAGAGCAATCAAAAAAAGAAAAAAAAAATAAATAAGTAAATAAATAAATAAAAAATAAAAGAAGAGAAAGCTTTTTATTTTTGTTGATTTTGCTGGGCATGTCATATGTTGCTTTATAGTCTTTTTCTTTTTGTTTATATTTGAAAAATGCAATATTTATTTTAGGAGTTTTTTTTTTTGTTTGAGTTTTGTGTAAGGTGAGCTGATGGTTTGAAAAGTTAATTGTGGGACAAGGGTTTCTGCTGTATATCTACATCTATTAGTTCATAATTTGCATAAACAAATCATTTAAAGGGTTTCAAGATATTTGGTTAGTTGTTTTATCATCCAAAGGTTGGGTGGTTTTGGTCACTCACTTGTTAACACAGTAAAGAAAAGCAACTATAACAACAACGACAAAAAGGACGGGCAAACACGTACAGCGATAGATAAATACTGGGAGATTTTAAAACTGATAGAAAAAGAAAAAAAAATGCCGGGTTTGCATTGTAATGCACAGTTGTCTGGTTGTTATCGTCTTAGGCATGCATCATACGGCTTATGTGCTGTGCCCCCGCTTTGGTGCGCCAGGCGAAATCGCCTGACAAATGCAAGTATCCTGTCTAACATAAGGGGTATGGCGGATGAGGAGAATGACTTGACGTCTAAACTTGTGTATGCGAAGCGACGACAGGAGGACGCTGTGGCTTGGGCTATTAAGGAGAAGGACTTGTTGGCGGGAAAGGCGAGAAAGCAACTGGGGGAGGAGTCGCAGAGACAGCAAGAGGAAGAGAAGTTCCAGGCCTATTTGCTCGAGGTGACGGAGAAGTCTGGGCCTGAAGAGGCAGAGGCCGTAAGGCGCAAGTTGTTGAAGGCTAGAGCTCCATACACGCGCTCTATTGACGCATTTGGCGACAAAAGTGTGAGACTGCAACACTCTTTTTCTGGTCTTGCTGATAATCGGATTATCACATGGTGGGAACGGCTTTACTGGAATTACTTGCGGTACATGTTTACGCAGGAGCGACTAATTGCAAAGGATCGTTTTGGTAACAAGTTTACAGTAACATGGCAGTTTCAGAAAGGACGTGAGGAACAGCGGCGAATGTACCGCAAGGATTCAAACAAGAAGCACCTCCCGTATGGGGCGCTTGCCACAGACGACCGGCTGTGGGAACGCTGGATGCGGGGTCATCGCGGCGATCCACCGACCATTGCGGAGGAGGAGCATTGCAGGAACTACAAGAAGCAGTACTTTGGTGCATTGGTGCTTGAGGACGAAGAGGTGGAGGATTCGCTTATGCGCATCATGGCACACATGAACCGCTCGCAACAGACATTCCAGGAGCTAGATGATGATCAGGTGTATGGCGATGTCCATCGCACAACGAGACCACTGCGACAGGCGGAGCACCAGCCGGAGAAGGAGCACGCAACGAAGGCCAAGGCAGGGGCGACATGGACACTCGGTTTTGTTCGCGGTGATCTTTTTTACAACGAGGAGGAGGTTGAGGTAATGCGCACAGAGCTGGGGCATGTGTTTCGTAATATGGCATGGCAGGAGCTTGAGTACAAGCGGCAGGTGCGTGTAAACAAACGACAGCACCCTGTGCGAAAGCCAGCAGAGGGTACCATTGACCCCAGCGCTTTGGATGGTGAGCCGTTTGTACATTATTGGGAGCGCACAGATCTCGGCATCCCGTACCACGACGCAGTGCCGGATCTCACAACGCCGGAGCTTGAGCGGATGCGGATCGAGGTGGATCAACTAGAGGACGAACGGCTTGCGATACGCAAGGAGCTTGGACTGACAGATCTTGGCGACATTCGTGAGGGGCGTGATCCTATTGACAAGGCGGGCGCCAGCGCGCCCTTCCAGCCGCCACCTGTATCAACACGCTGGAGACCAAAGTGCTGGGAAGAGACATGGGGGGCTGGCGGCGGCAATAGGTGGTAGTTTTTACCTCTTGGGTATAATATGTGAAACGTGTATACGCCGCAAACAAAATAAACGAGAAATTGCTATATATGTGGTGTTGTAAAGTGATACTTATAAGTGCTATTATACATATTTGTACATTACTGTTTTTTAGTTTTATTTATAGTTTTGTCATTGTTATTGTTACTTTTTGTTGTGCATTTGAAGGTAGTTAACTATATTCGTTTTGGTTTGAAAAAGGATAACGAATACGCACACTCGTACGCTTATATATCGTTATTATTGCTATTGTTTGATTAAAAAAAAAAAAAAAAAAAGAAAGAAATAGTCATAGAAATAGCGGAAATAACAAAACGCAAAACAAACGAAAACAAAAAAGCGATAGCAAAATATTGGGTTGAAGAAAACAACATTTTCTTCTGCAACAACAACAAAAAAAAAAAAAAAAGAAAAAAAGAAAAAAGCAGAAAAACAGGTATCTTAACGCATCAGGCTAAAATAATGTCATCAAGGTTTTCTGTTCTATGCTTTTTTCACTGTTCTTTTTTTTTTTTTTTGTTGATACCTTTTATTTCGACCTTTGCAGAGAACCCAAATATATCGCGTATACAAAAACCCCGGTATTTAGGATTTTTTGCCTCGCAGTCATCAGAAAAAACACCAGCAACACCACCAAACCCAAAACTAGGATCAACACCAACATCAACACCAACATCAACACCAACACCAACACCAACACCAACACCAACACCAACACCAACACCAACACCAACACCGAAACCAACACCGAAACCAACACCGAAACCAACACCAACACCAACACCAACACCAACACCAACACCAACACCAACACCAGGAGTATCAGAGCTGCTGGCTGTAAGGGTTACAACAACTTTGTCAGATTACGTGCAGTTGGTTACGGCGATTGCTGACGCTTTAAATATACGTGTTGATGACATGTACGTAATTTTGCCGGTTGGTGGTCATGGTTTAGTGACGTGGACGAAGAACTACATTGAAGAGGAGCTTGATGAAAACTCTGATGACCCCAATGTTATTACGATTGCATTTAAAGACAAACTTAGCGCGCGTAGGGCGCTGGATACTATTAAGAACGGGAAGGTCTTGGGTGTGGCATTGGCTAAAGATTCTTCTAATGTTTTTCCATGTACTAATGGTGGTTTAACTAGAGGTCAAAAAGTGGTTATTGGCTGTGTGGTTGGTATTGGTTTACCGCTTATCATTGCAATAACCGTGCTAATTATCGTGTACATTCGGAGGGAATCGAGAGGTAAGGACGGGTTTGATTGTTTGTGGGGAAACGGGAAAGAAACTTCTTTAAACTTGGACTACAGTATGTGTAATATTGCAAAAAAAAAAAACACATTGTCATCTAGGCGCCAAGATCGTGATAAAAGCATGGCGGCGCATCTTTTGTAGCTTGAATGTGGTCCTTTTTTGGCATATATGTATATATATATATAGAATTATTATCGTACCAATAAATAGGTGGTGTAAGTTAAAGTAACTTTGTTTTTATCATTATTATTATTTTTTGGGGGTTTATTAAAATAGTGATGAGGTAAGTATTATTAGGAGCGATTTGAGTATGTATTTCTATTTTTATTTTTTTAATGTGTGTTGTATGCTATATCTATATTTTGATTTTTTTTTTTATGTAGCATTTATTTATTTTTTGATTGTGAGCTTTTACGACAATAGTTCTTATATATATATATATATATATATATATATATATGCTTTTTTTTTGGCTTGGTTGTTTGCATACTTTTATTTTTAATTGGCAAGATGTTTTGTACACCTTTTGTTATTTATGTTGGAGGTTTAAAACCCTTCAAACTATGTATGTATGTATGTGAACTTATGTCTTTATACGTAACAACGTCTTATCATTAGACACGTAAGCATACACATGCAAGTATATAGACGTGAAGTATGTCTGTCGGTAGGTTATGCAAATAAGTAGAGTTGTTGAGAGAATGAAAACAACAACAACAACAATATTTAACGAAAACAAAAAACAAAAAATAGCGAAAATAATAATAAAAAAAAATATACAGGAAAAGTAAGAAAAGGAAAGGGAGCGAAAAAATTTTCAGAAAAATAAGCAAGTGGATTTATTATTAACATACTTTGCTTTATTTTTGGTAATAAAAACAAAATTATTTTATGTATACGTATATACGTGAGTTTTAGAGTTATTGTTGTGACAAGTACTGATATTGTTTTATATGCGAAAAAATTTTTTTATTAGTTTATATATAAATATATATCGCTCTGTATGTACTTGAGAGAGGTTTTTTTTATTTTTATTTTTTGTGTAGGCACAAAGCGTAAATAACACTGATGCTAATAAAGTGCATCAATTTTGGCTAGGATGTTTTGTTGTACGGTAAAGCCGCAAAAAAATTTTTTTAATATTGTAATGGATTATTAAACAGCCTAATTAAGATAAACAAAAAGTAAAGGAAAGAGAAATTTAAAAACTTGAAGGGGGAGGGGGAAAAAATAACTGTTTTTTTTTTTTGAATTTTGGCTATACGCTTGTTTGTTTGTTTTTGGGGGAGAATTATATAGATAGAGAGGGAGAAAAGGGAAATGTATTTGCTGAAGGCGTGAAATAAAAAAAACCTGTCACAATTTTTTGCGTGTTTTTTTTGCTTACTATTGGCTAAAATGCGTAAAACTGCACATCTAACAGTTAATAGAAGAAAAGAGACAGGCAATTGTCAATATTAATATTAGTAGTATATATATATATATATATATATATATATATATATATAGGAATGGCTTGTGGTATGTTAGGTTTTAATGTGCATGATGGCTTTCTTGAAGCTATAGTACATGGTTTTAAGGATGGCCTTTTAAATTCAGAGGAGTACAATAATCTGGCACAGTGTGACTCACTTAATGACATGAAGTCTCAACTACAACTTTCCGATTATGGAAACTTTTTGCAGAACGCCGGCAGACTCACCTCGTGCGTGATTGTGAGTTCGGCGCAGGAGCATCTTGTGCGTCAGCTGCGCGAGATGCGAGAGTGGGCGACGCCTCCGCTTTCTCAGTTTCTTGATTTTATCGTTTATGAACACATGATATCCAATGTTTTGAAGCTTATCATTGCCAAGCGTAGCGGACGGGAGAGTTTTGAGATGCTCACAAAGTGTCACCCGCTCGGTTGGTTTCCAGAGCTTTCATCACTGACTGCTGCGACTGATGTACGTGAGATGTTTGACGTGGTTCTTATTGACAGTCCTATTGGCCGCTTTTTTAGCGCTGAGGGTGACTTTGAGCGGGACATTGATGAGCTTTCTGTAGAGTACATTCGTGGAATGTTGCTACGGAATTACTATGAGCAGTTTTATGATTTTTGCAGAGAACTTGGTGGCGAAACTGCAGCTGTAATGTGTCCATTGCTTGAATTTGAGGCAGACCGGATGGTATTGACGTTTGCGGTAAACACAATTGGGCTTCGCGAGATGCATGCAGTAGATCGACGCAAGTTATTTCCAAACATCGGCTCGCTTGTTGATATTCACGGCGACATTGCTGAAGCAGAAAGCACCGAGCAGCTTCGGGAAAGACTGCGGCGTTTTGCCGACATTTACGAACTTTTTGATGACGGTAAACTTGGTGGGGGTGGGATAATGCTTAACGGTGGCAAGCGATCGCTTGAGAGGCGCTTTGTGGAGAGGTCTGTTGTTTTGTACAAGGATGCAATGAGACGACAGTTTCAGTATGGGGTTTTTTATGCATGGGTAAAGCTGAAGGAGCTAGAGATTAGCAACTTACAGTGGATTTCCGACTGCATTGTGCAGCGTATGATGGATCATGTTCACGAGTATGTGAGGATTGCTTAAAGAATAAAGGAGCGAAAAAAAAACAACCCCCCCCCCCCCCACCCACCCACCCAGAAAAAAAAAAAAAAAGGATGAGGACGACTGGCGGCGTGCAATGACAACAGCAACAACAAAAAAGGTTGAATAAAAGGGATTGAATAATTGCAATAAAAAAAACAAAAACAAGAACAAAATGCGCTTGCCATCATCCAAAAAAAAAAAAAAAAAAAAAAAGCAAGAAAACAAAAAAAAACATAATTGAACAAGGAGTTTTTGTGGTAAAGCAAAAACAAAAATAGAAACAACAACCAAAAAAAAAAAAAAAACTTATGTGTTTATATAGTTGATATACCGCAAAAAAGAATTTTTTTTTTTTAAATTACTTTTAATGCATTTATATGTAAAAAAGTTTTTGTTTTTGTGGATGTTTGGTGAGTTGGGGAAAAGATAGGTGAGTAGATTAGAAGCTGTGGTATATGTAATGAGGTCTTTTTTATCGCATGTTGTTAATGCCTGGAAGACCCGCCGGCTACCACGTTCTAATGTTGACTGTAGTGACTTTTTGCATGTGTGCCCTGAGGCACCAAGTGTTGCACGATTACGACAAGTCGTGTATGAACGGCGTTTTGGGGGTACACCAAATGAATCGCTGTCGCTGGACGTCGCCGCTGAAACCTCCTCAGCTGAGGCGCTTCATCGTGAGGCGAGTCTGCGCAGCACTGTCTTTGACCTTCAGTACCGCTGTGGTGGAGCTGGTCGTTGCGTGGAAAACGGTAGCCCCTGCCGTTTTCCCTGTTGTTTTGCAATGCGTCCAGTGACAAAGGGTGCCGAGGTACTTGCCGAGCGCCTTGCGTATGAAGTGGACGACGCGCCGACGCCACAGATACGTGAGTTGGTGCGCTTGGCACGTGATGAGAAGCTTGGCGCCGCTATTGATGGCATTCAGCGGCTTGTTGATTCACAAATACGCGAGGCAGCTAGAGGGCGTGTTTTGTGTGCCTCGTTGCGGTCAAGTGGATGTTCCTCCTTTGATGTCTTGGGACAACAGCTGGTTGATGGTGATGATGAGTTTAGTCCTGGGACTGCGAAATATGGCAGGGGGAGTGTAGTGGAGGGTGTTAACCCGCTAGCTGAGGATGAGGCTTTGCGTGAAGAGGTGATTGCGTTGTATTTATGGCGCGCCGCGTTGTTGGTAAACGCGCGTTTAGACGCAAAGGCGGTGAGTTCGTTGCTTAATCTTGCAGCACTTGTTCCCCAAGAAGCTCGCGAGCGTTTGTACACATCCGCCGCCGCGTGGGCCGCGCTTAATGACATGGAAATTGTGTATTATCGCTCGTTACTACAGCAGTACGCGTCGTTTCCCGCGGCGGAGACGTTTGCCAATGAAAGACCGCTGTTGTTGCAGCGTGTGTTGCGGGCGTGTGCGGATTCTGCCTATCTTGTTCAGTGCGCCACGCATATTGTGTTTGCTAAGGAGATAACAGCAACAGTTTCACGAGCTCAGATGGCGCAGATGCATAATGATCTCTCGGAAGATCCAATGAAGAGTTTCTGCATCCCCTTTGCTTTGCGTTATTATCGTTTTTACATCAGTGACGCGTTTTGGGAGCACTTTTTAAGTCTTTTGTTCATGCCGCCTGTTCCGGCTCCATCAACACCTGAGGAACGCGCCCGCGACCCTGCTGGTCAGTTGGGTCTTACACCAAATCACATCCTTGACGCCGTTGCTCGTACTATGTTGCTGCACCACTTAATTATGTTGCATGAGGCACGTGAACGTGAGATTGCCAGTGGCGCGATAGCTGAGACAGTGAAGAAAATTAATATGGATGAGGTCAGAGGAAATGTGACCGTTCATCCGTCAAATTATGAACGTGTTCTTGGTCATCGTGAAAGGGATGTAGCTGTTGTTAGGCTGCGGGAATTGTTGCAAATTGCACGTTCGTATCACACAGTTGAGGGAGTGTCATTTGAAAGTGAAGATAGAGGCGAAAAAACTGCATCAACGACAACAACAAGAAATCAAGGGCAAAAAACGAAGGAGTGATCAAAATAAATAAATAAATAAATAAGAAGAACCTTTTTATATTATTTATTCCTTTATTTATTTATTTATTTTTTTTTACAAAACAACAACTGCAACAAATTGAAATAGTGCTAATAACAAAGGAAGGCGACAAAAAAAAAAAAAAAACTTAAAATATAAGAAATAAAGGAAACAAGAGCAAGAAAAACAAATTGGTACATTTAACTGTCTAGCAACACGTCTTTTTATGTTGTTGTTTGTTTTGAATGGTGAGTAAGCCTTTACTGTGAGTTGGGCATTTTTCTGCTTTATTTTACTTTATTAGATATACACATATATCTACTGATTTATTTGCAATTAATGAGTCTTCTTTTTTTTTTTTTTGTTTGCTTGCATTTATTTTTGTAATTATTTGTTATTATTATTATTATTTCTACTACTACTATCATTATTTTGCTTGTTTTTGTAGGCTTTTTTTGTTTTTTCTGTTTTGTTTTTTTGTTTTTTTGTGTTTTGTTTTTTTGTTTTTTGTTTGTGTTTGAATTTATTAATTAGATTTTATACATGTTACGTCGTTCTTTGCGTATGGTGCAGTACAATGTACCACTTACGTATCCGTACGCGCCGCAGGAACCCACGACGGGGTTTTATACGGACATGTCAACATCATCATCTTCTTCTGCAGCTCCTCCTGTTGGTGGTGGTGGTAGTGGAGGTGACTATAATAGCGCTGGGAAGTTGCTGATGCAACGTAGTTCCCGTGTTCACATCAACCCCGCCTTGTTTGTTGAGCGCATTCCACGTAACACGATTATTAACATTGTTCCTCAGGGCCGTCAGTATGTTGTGGAGCGACTTGGTCGCTACCATCGTACACTTGACTCTGGTTGGTGGTTTGTAATGCCAGTGGTTGACAGAATACGTTATTGTTATAGCGTTAAGGAGCAAGGAGTAGAGATACCTAACCAGTCCGCAATTACTTGCGATAATGTCATGGTGGAAATTGATGGTGTGTTGTTTCTGCGTATTGTAGATGCAAAAAAGGCGAGTTACAACATTGAAAACCCTGTATACAACCTGCTGAATCTTGCACAAACGACGATGCGCAGTGAGATTGGCCGTCTTGACCTTGATACTCTTTTTAGGGAGCGTACGCAACTTAACAAAAACATCGTCGAGGTCCTGCGTCGCGAGGCGCACGACTGGGGCATTGAGTGCAAACGTTACGAGATACGTGACATAGCTGTCAGTGAACTTGTACGTCGCTCGATGGATTTGCAGGCGGACGCGGAGCGGCGCAAGCGGCAGCTGATTTTGCAGTCAGAAGGTGAGGCGCAGGCGGAGATAAACCGTGCGGAAGGGCTTAAGGCAGCGCAGCGCAGTGCGGCGGAGGCACAGCGCTACACACTCACGCAGCGGGCGGCGGCGGAGGCGGAAGCGACAGGCGTTATTGCAGACGCGGTGGCAAAAAGTGTTGCGGTGGTTGCAGAGTCTTTTGAAAAGACACCATACAGCAGCGACGCCGTTTCCCTGCGTGTTGCGGAGAAGTACATTGATAAATTTGGGGAAATTGCCAAGGCTACTAACACTGTTGTGCTCGGTCAAAATGTTGGTGACCCGGCTGCGTTCTCAGCGCAGGCACTCTCTGTGTTTAACAGCATTAATGCGGCTTTGGGTGGTTCCAGGGATAATAAAACTGCCAACTTTAGAACTAATAATAATAATAATAATGATATTAATAATAGCTATAGTAATGGTGGTATTAGTAATAGTGATGGTTTTGGTGGTGGTGGTGGTGGTGGCGATAACGGCGTTGGTGTAATGCATACTTTGGTTTCTAATAAACGCTAATTAGGCATTTTTTTCTTTTTCTTTTTTTTCTTTTTTTGGTTGTTTAGTTTATTTTTGCTTAGTATGCTTGGCAACATATTTATTGTTTTTGTTTATGTGTAGGTATGTGTGTTTATACATAACTAGCACGTTTTACTGGGGAAAGCGCGGCGCCACACACACAAAAAAAAAAAAAAAGAAAAAGTACGCTGTGATAAAAATGTTAGCGTTCATTTTTTTTCTTTGGTACTAGCTTTTTACACAGCTGATGCATATACACAAATATATATATATATATATATATATTATTAATATTTGTTGTTGTGTTAAATAGTTACGGAGGTGATTAGGTCTACAAATAATGATTCTGATTTTGTTTTTGTTTGTGATTTTTTTTTTTTTTTTAATGTAATAAATGGGAAACTAAAGAGTCAAAAAATAATTATATATTTATCTTATTAAATCGTTTTTATTTAAGTTTGTATGTGTGCGTGTTTAGTGTTATTGTTAAGGATTTGGGTGTTAGCATCTATAGTTATTCTTTCTTTTATGATTACTTCTTTTTTTGCGTATATATATGCACATGTGTTTTTTTTAATTGATGATTTTTTTTTTTTTGAATGAAATTACATTAATATAATAATAATAAATAAATAACAAAAGACAGGAAATAAAAACAAAGTAAGCAAAAAAAAAAAAAAAAAAAAAAAAAAAAAGGAAAAAAAAAAAAAAAAAGGAAGACTTATCTAAATATATTTTAATATTGATAAATGCAGCGCAGTGTCATTCGATTTGCCACTAAGGGTGGTGTTTTTAATGCTTGCATGCCGTTGCGGACTTCATCACCTTCAAATTTTAGCGTTGGTTCGTTTACGAAGGAGTTCAAGATGCAGCCAATGCACATTCATCGGCGCTCAGCACACAAATACGAGGCGAGTTCAAAAGGAGCAGAAGTTGGTGCCAGGAATGAGGCTGCTTTTATGAATTATGAACCATTTAATCCACGTGATGTTAATGGCATTTTTGCAACACCACATGCTATTAATCTCTTAACAGCTACACCTCTATACTGTTTTATTGTTTTTCTTGGTAGTGCAGCTTGGGGTGTGTTTTACTGGGACATGTACTGCCGCCGCAACTATGAGACGGTTCTTATTGAACGACCAGAATCACTTTCTTAGAAGAAGGGATGGGGTGCCAATAACTATATATACATATATATGTATGTCTGTGTATATATTTGTTGGTTTTGGTGGGTTTTTTGGTTTGTTGAGGAAGAGGGAAGAGAAAAAGGAAGATTTGTGATGTGTGAGTTTGTGAATTTGTGTATGGGTGTATTTTGTCTATGGGATGAAAGATGTAGGTCAAGCTGCAGGATAGGCGGATATATGTATATATACATATAACGCATGTGTGTGTATGTGTTTTTTTTTTTTTTAATTTTCTTAATATTATTATTGGTATTTGAATATGATAAAAAACAAACAAGCAAACAACAATACACAACGGAACAACAACGACAACAAAAAAAAAAAAAAGAAGAAAGGACAAGCAAATAGGGCTGTTTTTTTTTTTGTTTTGTTTTGTGGGGGGATGTTTAACGAGACCTCTGCCGCATACAACGCGCCGCGGGCAGAGCGCTTTGAGAAGTGGCTGTCGGTAAAAGAGCTTGGGCAGTCGCACGCTCAGTTGTTACCGTCATCTTTGCCTTCTACGCTGGAGGCTGATTGGTACGCGGCGGCAGAGTTGTTCCGCAAGCAGTTTCATGAATATTACCCACACCGCGCCCCACTCCTGTTGACCCCGCTTAACGAATGCAATGCGTGCAAAGTTATATGTACATTTATCAAACCGACTGTTTTGCCGTTCGAGGAACTTTTTGACTTGCAAACGTGTGCACAGTTTGTTGCTGGGTACATGCGGTATGAACGACTTGAGAATCCAGAGATATTGCCCAATGTTGTGGTTTCGCCAGCAACGGCGCTGCAGTGGCAAGTAGGAAATTGTTTTGAGCTTAGTCTTTTGCTTGCCTCCTTGCTTTTGGGCGCTGGGTACAATGCGTATGTTGTTGTTGGCTGCGCTAAGCGGTTCGTTTGTGAAAACGATTACTCTGAGCGTGTGTGGGGTGATGTTGACACTCTTCTTGGTGAGTCTGATGTGGACAGCGAGGAGGTGAAAGAGGTGGAGATTGACGCAGAGTATGCGGCTCTTGTTAAGGAACGACCGGTGTTGCGTGGTGTTAATGATCATAAACCAATCAGTTCTTCTATGGTGTCATCACAGAAGCTGCAACAGGAACAGCAAGGTTTAATTGCTTCTTCTTCAAGCAGCCGTGTTCCCAAATTTTTATTGAACGCCAGTAATACTATTTCTTTTGGTACAGTTTCTTCTGGCACCGCAATATTAGGAGTTACAGCGAGTTTAGATAAGGAGTTGACAGCTGGAAGAGCAGCTACAGCTGGGAGACAGAGGGGAGATATTTGGGCGCCTCGTAACAACAATGATAAAAAAGAACAACAACAACAACAGCAACCGAGGTTACTGCACAGCTGGCTACTTGTTTTGCCTGGTGGACGTAAAAGTCAAAAGAGGGCTGTTTTTGTAGAGCCATCAACAGGCGAGTTGATTCTGCCTAATGCGGCAGACGCCTTTTACACTAGCATCGACTCCGTTTTTAACGGACGCAACTATTACGTCAACCTTGCACCAGACTCTCTAGTAAGTTTGATGACACTTGATCTTGAAGATTGTACAGAGTGGGAGGGTGTTGTTTTTGACATAGACATGGAGGAAGAGCGTGACATGACTGTCAGCGCTTCCAGCCCTACTGATCGTTTTAACCCCACTCATGGTTCTGGGATGCGGTGGCGACTGCAACACAATATTGAGCTGAGCGCCACGACAACAGGCATTGCACCAGTTGCCGCCAGCACTTTTGGTGGTGGTGGTAGTGTTGGTGGTATCAATGCATTTTCCTCGGCTGCGACTGTGAATGTGTTTTCTGCTGCAGCGCGGGACAAATTACTGCGACCGTCTTATATTTCATGGATGAGGGACTTGACACTTAGTCGCGGGCAATATGAAACTAGATACCCTGGTGGAATGAAAGTTATTCGGTATGCCAATGCAGAGATTCGGCGGTTTGCAGAGTACACAAGGCCGGATCTTCGTGTTATTGAGGTGCGTTTACCAGACACTACGTACGAGCACAGGTTACAGATACATATTTTTTTTAAACACCGCGCAGACAAGATGCGCCGCTGCTCACTTTACCCTAATAATAATGTGTATACTGACGATACCGATGCTTCTATTAGTGGTAATGCGGAGTTTTTTTCTTTGATGAAGAAGTGGTATGATCGTGGAAGAATGCGCGAGGCGTCTGTTGAGGGATTACGTCTTTTAACACATAACTTTGGGGTAAGCCGCACAATGACATTTTATTGGGAAGCGCGTGACGACGGCCTTTGGCGCAGGCAGGAATTTTTTTACGAGGGATGTATTTTGCGAAAGGTAAAGGAGTTTTACCGACAGCGCGATGATCGACTCTGGTACCGCAGCGCGACGTTTGAACGCAGTTCTGTTTTGCGTGTTCAGCGGCAACGTGGCAGTGTATTTGGTGATCTACAAGCGGCAGATGAGCCACAGCGGGTTGACCCGGTGCGAGTGAGTGAAAAGTACCATCGTAACGAGGCTTTGCCAGCAGACGATGACGTGGCAAAGTACACCTTTTTACGCCCTTCAGGCAACAACATTGGAGGTGAGATGTGGGTTTATTTTCACTACCGCCCCAACAGCATTGTGCGACCATATCGCATGTACTCGAAGACCTCACGCGGCGAGGAGTACTTGACTTCCGCGACTGTTAACACTGCGCCCTCGGCACAACAGTGCACAATGGTTCTCATGCCAGACGCAGAGGGACCCTCAGAGTTGGAGCAGTATAATGAACGAAAGCGACTTGCGTGGTTGGAGTGTATCGCGGTTGGAAAGGTGCGGACGATGATGTTAGAGTGCGCCGCTATTCTTAACTCTATACATGAGAGCGATGTTGCTGATGCCCCCGGTGTCCTATCTGTTTTTGACACACTGCGTAACCGACCGCGCGAGACAGAGATAGAGCGGGCTCGCAGACTTGCGGAGAATGCCGCACGGGAGGCGTCGCGGGGGGATTACCTCGCCCCCTACATCGCCAAACTTGAGCTCCCACGTGGTTTTGATGGTGATTACTTGAATGTTGTTCTTACAGCTGACCAGGCGTTGCGGGTTCGTGACGAGGCGCTGCGAGAGTTGAAAGAACGCCTTATCCAACGTGGTCACATTATGCAGGCACAGATGGACGCAGAGAAGAAGGAATTCAATGAACGACAGATGGCATATCAGGACAAGGCAGACGCTGCAGGACTTGATGCAGGGCGTGATGAAGAGGAGTTTGCAAAATATTGCAAGGAGGCGACGTGGCGTATGAAGGCGCTTGATGAGCGGCTTTCAAAACATATAGATCACTCCAGTGAGAAGTACGCGAAACTCGCTCAACGTCTTGCAGAGGATCCTAGACTTTTGGTTTTGTACAAAACATAAATTTACCGTTGGGGTTAATAAGCCAACTTTTTCTTTTTTTTTTCTTTTTTTTTTTGTCATTTATTTGAGTGGCATTGTCAAATTATATATATATATATATGAGGCAAATGAAGGAGTTTAAACGGAGGAGTGGAATTGCGAATTGTTAACATTTGATACTAAGGCAGTTGCTGTTTGGCGGCAAAGTAAAAAAAAAAAAAAAAAAAGAGAAAGAATGAACAAAAAGGAGTGTGTTTGTATTTTGTGTATGTATATATTTGCTTATATATTTATTTAAACCTGCGTTTGTATGTGTTTGTGTGTGTATGTGCAATTATTTATTTTTGTTTATACGTCAATTAATTTAAACTCAAGCTTGAAATAGACTCTTTTTTTTTTTTTTTTTTTTTTTTTTTTTTTTTTTTTTTTTTTTTTTTTTTTTTTTTTTTTTTTTTTTTTTTTTGTATTTTTTTGTATTTTTTTTGTATTTTTTTGTATTTTTTTGTATTTTCTATTCTTTTTTTCTATTTTATTTATTATTTATTATTATTTTCTTCTTGTTGATGTTGTTTTTTTGTTGCTGCAGTACTGGATAAAACAACATCAACACGAAGAAAATAATAATAAATAATAAATAAAATAGAAAAAAATAAATAATAAAAGGAGTATTGAAATGCTTTTTTTTGCATGGTTTGCGTGCAACGCGTCATTAACGTCGTTTTGTCTGCATGAATTAAGAGCTGTAGCGACTAAATTTGGGGTGGATATCACAATACACGATTGTTTTTCATGTTTTTGCAGAGGTTCTTTATGTTCTTCAACTTGTCCTATTTTGCAATCATTATCATCATTATCATCATTAAAGGCACATTCTGCATTTTGTATTTTTGATGTTATTTCTATTTCAGCGGCACGACAACTTGTCGAGAACTGTATGCTTTTTCGTGCTGTGTATCTTCTTATTGCCGCAGCAGAATCATTTGACAATTTGATTGATTGTATTAATAATAAAGAGAAAGACGAAAATAGTGAAAAGAAATTTTTGTTAGGTTTTGATTGGGTAAATTACCGTAAGAAACTTCAAACTGAAGGCTGCACTTTTTTTGTAAAGTCAATAGGAAAACACTATACTTCAACTGAAAAGACAACGTTTGTAAAGCGTTTATTTAGTGCGATGCAAATTTCATCTGATGCTTTAAGTATTTTTTCAACAGAAAAACCACATCATGTTTTTCTTATATTAGAACATGTTGTTAAAGACGTTGCTACTAATGCCTTGACGTCATGTATTAAAAATAATTACAGTGATAGTGCTTTGCGTGTATTTTGTGGAATTTTTATTGCAAATTCTAATAGATGTCAGTTACTTGCTAAATATGATCTTAAACGACGTTTATTTCTTGGAACTACATCAATGTCACCAGAGTTAGCGTTTTTAATGGTTCATATGGCATGTGTGCGAAGTGGTTCATATATATTTGATCCTTTTTGTGGAACTGGTGGTATTTTGATTGCCGCAGCACATTATGGTGCTATAACTATGGGTGCTGATATTGATGGGCGTATGATGCGTTATGGTTCATGGCGATTTCAACATAGTAAACAAGTAAAACAACAGCGAGATATTGCAATTAATAAATATACAAAAGAAGAACTTGAACAGGCTAATGTAACTACAGCTGAAATAGAATCACCGTCATTGTTAACAAATTTTAAGTTATATGGTCTTATGTTACCTGATTGTATACATATGAATTTTGCTAATTGTAATCGAGTTTTATCACGTCTGCGTTTAGTAGTAGGAAATAAAAGATATAATAAATGTGTTAATAATTCTAATATTAACATTGATTGTGGTTTTCTTGATGCTATCATTACTGATCCACCATATGGAATACGAGAGCCACTGAAAAAGATTAAAAAAACACGACAAACTTCTTGTAATAATAATAATAATAATAATAATAATAATAATAATAATAATGATGATGATGATAAGATTAAAAAAAATGAGGAAAATAATAAAAATGAAATAGATGTAAAAACATTGATGAGTAAAAATAATTATAATAATAATTATTATAATAACTGTGATAATTATGAGGAAACAAATAATGAATTTATGAAAGATAGTAATTTATCATATTCTGTTAGTGATCTTACTTTAGATTTAATACTTTTTGCTGCAGAAACACTTGTTTTAAATGGTAGACTTGTGTTTTGGTACCCTACAACTATTCAATATACAGATGATGAATTACCTACTCATCCATGTTTACGTATTGTGTGTAATATACCACAAGATTTTTCATTAAAAATAACACGTCGTCTTATTGTTATGGAAAAAATTAAATCTTTACAATTTCCACCACCATCACGTGAAATGTGTATAGCTAAATGTAAACCACTTAAAGATATACGTACATTATTAAATACTACTTATATTTCTGATAATATTAAATATATGAATTATAGGGCTAAAAAAGAACGAAAACGAAAAGCTACAGAACATTATTTAAATTTTCTATCACAATCTGTTATTACTACTAGTAATAATAATAATAATAATAATAATAATAATAAAGAAAATAATGAAGAAGAAGAAAATAATGATAATAAGATGAAAGCAATAATTTGTATGACAAAAGAGGAAAGAGAAGAAAAAATAATGAGGCTTAAAAAAATATCAAAGACAGAGCGACAGGAATTTCTTTTGGCAAATCGCAGGAAGAAATTAGAACAAAAAATAAAATAAAATAAAATAAAATAAATAAATAAACGTAACATTAAAATAGTAAATAAAATGATCGTATAATTGTGGTGTTTTTATGATAATAGTGATAATAAATAAATTAATAATAACATAGTTAACAAATGGCTAGTGTTCACTTATATATAAATATATAAATATATATATCCATGTATCTGTGTGTGTGTATGTGTGTTTGCGTGTATGTAACTTAACTTATTTCTGAATTATTATTGGTTTTAAAATTAAAATAGGAAAGTTTTATAGTTAGGAATTTTGAAGTTTTATTTTTATTTTTATTTTTTTTTTTTTTGTTATATTTGGTTGTCAATTATTATTATTATTATTATTATTATATATATATTTCTTCTTTTTTTTTTTTTTTTCATTCTCTGTGTGTCTGTATTTAAAAATGACAGAGAATGGCACGGAGATTCAGCATATAACAACAAAAGGCGCTGCTGCATGTATTGTATCTGTTCCAAAACCATCAACTCCTTACGGTGATGAATATGACGTTTGTGGTGTTTGTTTAGAACAGCCAAGAGAAGGAAATTTTGTAGAATTATGGTGTTGCGGGAATATGCTTTGTGTTAATGATGCCCAGTTGCTCGGTTCATGTCCTTTTTGTAGACAAGAGCCACTTTTGTGGAATATAACAAAGTAGGGAGAGATGGAAAAAGAATAATAATAATAATAATAATAATAATAATAATAATATATATGTATATATATATATTATTATTATTATTATTATTTTTTCAATTTATTTCTATTTTATTTTATTTTTTTTTTTGCTACAAGTTATGATTATATATATATATATATATATATATATATATATATATATATATATATATATATATTAATGAATAAAAAAAAATAGAATGAAATTATATAAAAAAAAAAAAAAAAAATGTTATTTTTTTTTAT
>JAWVMR010000064.1:0-49362 GCA_036321205.1 Trypanosoma caninum | reverse complement strand
TATATGTAACGTTTACCAGCTACAAAAAAAAAATAAAATAAAATAAAATAAAATAAAATAAAATAAAATAAAGATTAAGTGAGTGGGTGTGTTATAAAGTAGTATTAATGGCAGTTTTAGCTATTTCGAGACACTTGTCGTGAAGCAAAGAGTCAAGAACATCTGCCGCCATCTCTTGTACACTTAAAACAAAAGACTCCAGCTCCTCCGCTGCACGTTCCTGAAATGGCTCAATCAGTGTTTTATCAAATCTCTTCAACAAAGGCCGGGCACACTCATCGCGAAAAAACAAAACCGCCGTCTGAAATAACAGTTCAACAAGAACCTCCAGCAGCATCCTGTCGCTATCAACCTTCACAAAGCCCCGCACCTCCCGCATGACATCGTCCCACGCCCGCTGCTTTCTGTCACGCTCATAAAGTCTCTCAAAGGTAAAAAGAGCGTTAGCGATAATGCGACGCAAAGGACACAACGCCGCTTCGTAAATAACAAATGCATCAAATATGCGACCGTTGAACTCCGCCTTCAGTGAGGCAATGGACTCCCGCAGTCGCCACAGCTTGTCCTCCACCTCATAGCAGGCGCCAAGGCTGTTGTAGTGCTTTGCAAGATACATGTAGCCGCTCTCGGGCTCGTAGCGCACTTTGCCCTGTAAAGCACAAGTTTCGTAGACATCAGGCAAGTCATTGAAGACCGAAAAAACCGTAGGTGTCACCAGTGCCAAAAGTTTTTTTAAAGGCTCCTCTATTCTCTTAAGAATAAAACTCATGACCTCCTCACTCATGTTTTTCATGACCTCCTCACGAAAAGGCATTTCAAAGGCGTTTATCACCTCAATATCATCGCGCATTTTTGCTTCCAGCGTCGCACGATGAGTGCAGTTTGCCCCCTGCACAGCATGCCACTTCCCCGCGACAAAAACATCTAGCAGTCCCTCCGCTTTTGTGTAAAAAAAATTAAGCTGTGTTGTGTAGTCCTTCAAGGAACTGCCAGAGAGTTTTGACAAAAATTTCGGTACAACGACACTCTCAACAATTTCCATAATTGCATCGTGCAAGATGGTTGTCTCTGTGCTACTGAACTCCATTGAATCCCGCAGCCCAGATACAATCCGGGCACGACAAAATGCTTCAATAAACGCGCGTCTATGAATATTGTCCTCTGTCTTTAATCGCTCAGTCAACCAATGTGCTTTGTCAAGAGTAGCGCACCACTCCTCATAAGTATCCTTTTTGGGAAACCTGATGTAAACAGGGTCACGTCTTTTATTGTAAAGCTCAATAGTTAACGATGGGTATGCTTCTGAGGGCACAGCACTGGTTAGCGGAACGCAATACGCGGTTAACAACCGGTCTGATCGCTCCCGTACTGCCTTCGCGGCGTCACAGTTCACGGTAACATCAGCAACATTAATTGTTCCCAATGATTTTTTATTCGCCAAAAAATCGTTGCGAGAGTCATAGTAATCAAGATAATAATCCCCACGTAAAACAAAAAAACGAGGCTTCCAGCGCTTCAAACGTTTACTCTGCTTAACCGCCAACACCTCCCCGCGTTTGTTAAGCTGTTCTGGCACATAGGGCGCGCGCTGTAGTCGCCACAACGACGTGTTGTTGTTTGACTCCATCTCGTATCGCACCGCTCTCCGCACGTGCTGCAACAAAAACCATTTGTACAACTTCTCATATTCGTGGCTGAAGGCATCAAGAAATAAACTTGCCAGCTCACGTGTTTCGCTAACCTCGGCGCTAAATGTCGTACCCATTGTTTTATCTGTTGGATTCCTTTTTTTTTTTTTTTTGTTGTTGTTGTTGTTATTGCTGCTGTCTTTTTTTTGTGGTTGTTGTTTTTATTTTTTCTGTTGCTATTAAAAGTCCAAATTAAAGTAAAACAATATTTATTTGTTTTTCCTTTCCTTTTTTTTTTTTTTTTTTTTTTGCTTTTCCTCTATTATTTCGATACAAAAAAAAAAAAAGTGACTAAATTAGATATGTATATCTACTTTGATAAATAAATATATATATATATTTATTTATTTATTTATTTATTTATTTTATTTTCTTATATATGTGTAGCAAGACGCAGTAGTTTTTAACAGTGGTTAAAAACAAACTAACAAAATAAATATTTCATTTTGCAATAATAACAAATAATAACCAACAATATGTATTATTATTATTATTATTACTATTTTTACTATTATTTTTATTATTAAAAAAAAAAAAAAAAAACGGCAGTCATTGCTACAAGTGCAATTTGTTATTAACCATCATAGCGTACATAACCCTCCATTTAGTAAAGACCAACTTTGCACACTTACCAAAACTGCTGGCAACAAAATAAAAAAAAACCGTCAATAACATAAGTAGCAAAATAACGTAAAACCTATACGCAATTGATGTAAATGGAAAGATATTAATTAACTTAAGTGGTGGGTATAACATGTAATTTATGTTTAGACCACTCACATAAGAGCATATCGTGTAGAAAAAACCGTTAATAGTCACAAAAATCCCGGTTATATAAAGTAAAAGTTCAACACTCATCGGCAACAGTTCATAGCGGGCCACAAAATAAAAAGGCAAAATAATTAAAGCCCCATGTTGAATAACAAAAACATATCGTTCAATTTTAAATTGATAATCTCCAAAATCAGGAAACATTACAGCTGCCACTGGACCCCATGAACATCCCACAGCTATTGTTGCTAAACATACATTCATTTTGTAATGTCTTTTCCCACCACGCCACAACACCAACGCCCAGAAAAGAGTTAACAAATGACATGGCATCAACATCCAAAATAACTGCACAAAATACTGTTTCCGAGACATCTTGAATGACACCTGAAGCAGCCAGCAAAAGAAAAGAAACAGCGACAAAAACCTATTTAATTTGCTTTTAGATCGGCGGTGCTGCGAAACAAAAAATGGAGCCTTTAGTACACGTGTGAAGTAACCACGAGAAGTACTAATACACCACCATGCAAAAATGTGCAAAATAAAAAATTCTAATATGTGCACTTTTGGTGGCCTGTACCAAAAAAGTTCTGAAGGAACTTTTGGCCCCCAAAACTGCCCGGTGCAGCGACAAAGCGCCATAAGCCAATCAGCCGCAAACTGAGGAACCAAAACATCAGCAGCAACAGCAAGCATAATAATAACTACTATTATTTATGTTGTTTGTTTCTTTGAATAAATTAATTAACTAATTTATTTAATACCCAGTCCTTTCATGCCATCCAACCCCCAAAACAGTTACAATTCTATTCACATGCAGCAAACAAGAACAAAACAAAATAAAACAGCAAACTTTGGTTAAATACTATGACGTATATAATATATATATATACGTTTTAATAAACAATAAACGTTAATGTTCTTTGTTTTTTTTTTTTTTTTTTTTTTTTTGTCACTTTCCTTCATTGTTTGCTGCATTCTCTAGCGCCGCCAACTCCGCCTCAAGTCTCGCAATCTCTTCGTCCACCGAGTCATCAGCGACAGCGCCACTGACTGCAACCCCGCCCTTATCGCCGCCATCATCGTCATCGCCACTTTTCAACGCATCACCCGCAGCAGCCGCAACTCCAGCCACTGAAGGGGCGGAGCGAAGTGCGTTTGTCTCGATGTTTTCCTCTAGAGGGTAATACAAATTGTCCACTGCTGACAACTTGTACCAGCTCTGTTCTCCCCGCAAATAGCGGCGGTGATCATCGTCTACAAACCAAAAACCCAGAGCCTCCGCATGCTCAGCGGCATACACCGCGCAATCTTTCCTGCCAACACGCAAACACGCCTCCAAAAAGATAAGAAATGTGTCCTTGGCAAAGCGTATGTTATTAATGTTGCGACACCGGTTCAACAACTGCAGTGCGTAGCTAAGATCAAGAGGTCTCTCCACAAGGTCAAATGCTGTGTGCAAATCCTCCGCGGTTGGACGCTCCGTTCCCTGAAATGAGTGGAATCTCCTCTGCCATTCCAACACGTACTTCTCCAGCGGTGTCTCAGGCCCCTCCAGGCGTTCTTTGCGCAACATGTGACGCTTTTTGCTAAGCCACATCGGCTGGTTTGCCATGCATTTTGGCCGTGTGTAGGGCCTGTCAAGACCACCCAACCACGCCTGGTACAACATCTCTGTTCGCTGGTGGTCCGGTTGTTGAATGACGGTATATATCTTCCAGTTGTCAACACCCTTCAAAAACAACATCCAATAGGGGCGACGGTACCGCAACGACGCAAAACAGGACAAAGTGCCACAAAGCATTTTATTTCCCTTTTTTGGTGGTCACACACACACACACACCTCTCTCTTTCCTCCTCGTGATTTGTTATCCCAAACCCTTCTTACTTGCCCCAACACACAACAACAAAGAAAAAAAAAAAATAAACAATAAACAATAAACAATAAACAATAAACAATAACATAAAAAAAAAAGGGCATATATAGTTCAATACACGCAAAAAAGCAAAACTTTTGCTATTATGTTATTATAAATAAGTGTTTTTTCTTTTTTATATATATCTTTATTCCCTCCCACTGCACATTCTCTTTATTTCGCTACCTACTGAGTTTTTTTTTGTTGTTGTTGTTTTTTTTGTTTTTATCAACCCGCAATACTTATATAAAAACATAACTAACTAAATAAATGAATATATATATATATATATATATATATATATATAAACTTGCCGTATCAACCTATTCCTCTATTTCACTCATCCAAAGACATATCTATAGAGATTAGGCGCTGCCTCAGCGCCTCCGCAGCAGCCTCAACGGCTTTCTCATACGACTTATAGGCATCTAATCGTTGAAGTTCTCTTTTGCTCAACTTTATATTTTTCCTCAAATTTGTCCCAGACGCTCCCGCAACATCATCACATGCACTATCACCAGCAGTAACAACAGCGACAAGATCGGGTAAAACAATTCCCTCCACTTTACTTTCAAAGGTCGGACTCCTGCCGTCTCGCCTCTTAACAATTTGTGACACAACATCATCACTCAAGCCCTGCTGGTGGCCTTTTAATTCCGTCGCGGTTGACTGCGCCAACTGCTCCCTGCTGCGAGGTAATCGATTAAGATACCGCTCGTACTCTTCGCGCACCTCGCTCATATCAGGCGGCCGCCATCCTCTGCTAACACCGGCACTATCTAAAACAGCTCCATCTCCCCCTTTATCAGCAGAAAAGGTTGAATTACTCATAGAAGTAGCGTTAGTACTGCCGCTAGTTGCTAAGAGCCCTGGTGCAGTGACTGCTGTAGAATTTTCATTTTTGGTGTTTTCATTCCTGCGGCCATCAGCGTCAACACCGGGCCTAACAGCTTTTGTCCGACGCGTTGGTCGCATCAAGTCTTCCCTGCAATAAGGACATGTTGACATTGTTTCAAACCATCGCCGCAAACACTGCGCATGATAACAATGACCACATACAAGTTGCTTGCAACCTTGTTCAGCTAACATTGTGTCGTAGCAGATTATACATTGTGAATTATCTGAAAGAACCTCCTCTGATGCGTCTGGTATTGAGTTAAGAAGCTTCGTCAGCGACCTGTACTGAATCAAAAATCCAAGTTTTTTAAAAAAAGTCATGATGTGGTTAACTAAATTTCGCATTAGTGAAAACGGCGCATGCGACACAAAGCACACATATGTAAAAGAAACAAAAAATATAAGGCTCCTCAAAAGAGAAAACAACACCTCCACATAAAAAGCAAGACCACCATGGGTAGACTCACCAATCACCTCTGAAAAAAGTAAACGAAGCACAAGTCGAAGGTTAGAAATAGCAAGTTGTAAATACATAACAGCAGCACAATATTGCAAGGCCAAGTACTCCCCTTCGTGTTGCTGTCTCGCACGATTTGCAAAAACATCAAACACAATGTACAGATCAAACGGCATCGCCAAAAGAAAAAAAAACGCCAGCCCGCACAACATGCGTACCCGCTCAGCTCGGGTGGCAACTACGTGAACTGTCAGCGTTCGTTCTCGCGCAACCCGGTGGAAAACACCAAGAACAGCAGTGAACACCGCAAAGGCAGAAACAAAACTAAAAGGGGGAATGCCAGAGTACAAAGAGGCCCCAACACACTCCAAAAGATACAGCGGAATTGCATAGCGCACCACCTCACCTTCGGAAGGATTAAGTACACCAAAACATACTTTGCGAGCAAAAAGCCAGAACAACACAACTACCATAATAAAACTGTTAACACAAAGCAAACGAAATACAGCTGAGTTCGTCAGCTCTACCACTGTTGTAAAGTATTCACGATACGTATATGCATAGTTGAGTACGCACGCAACTGTCAAAAAAAAACTCAAAAGTATATATATATAAAGCAGCATTTTTCTTTGTTTTGTTTTGTTTTGTTTTTTTATTGTTTTTTGTTTTTTTCCTTTTCTTCTTTATTCTTTGGCTAATATAAATAACGAGCAAAAAAAAAAAAGTGCTTTTGTTTTTGCTCAATCCAAAATCTGCTCCTTTTCACGCTTAAAAAATTAAAAAATAAAAAAAATAAAAAAACTATTGCAATAAAAATGTTCCGCGTAATAATAAAAACCTAAAGTTATTACAAACAAATACACAATAATAATAATAATAGCCATTATTATTATCTGGATGATAATACTAATAATAACAGCAGTTAAACTAATGCCATTACTTCTATTCACCTCTATGTTGTTGTTGTTATTGTTGTTGTGTTTGGCTCTTCTCTTTTTTTTTTTTTTTTTTTGTTTTTTTACTTTCAGGTTTTTTAGCCAGTGACAGTGCCTCATAAAAACCCCACAGACAAATGCATGCATATATATATATATGTGTGTGTGTACGCTTGTCTGAATGCCCACTGTTGGTGCGCAATCCATACATTCTTAAATTCAGTTACAAAGATGACCCTGCAAAACTGCGCAACTGCGTCAACGCCATCCGTGTTGTGTGTTCTCTCTCCCCTTCCTCACTCAGCCGCTGCGCCTCCGCCAGAACACACAACGGCAGCCCCGCCATCCGCGCAACACGCACACCAAAACTTGAGGGTGTCACACCCCGCACAGGCTTGTAGGTAAACACCAGCCGTGACGCTCCATCAGTTGCCTCAGTGCCCTCTTCGCAAAAACCCATATAATAACATAAAACCCGACCATTTGATGGAGAATTAATGTACGGCTCACACAAATGCGAGTAGTGTGTAACAAATAACGTGGTTGCCCGCTGCTGAAGGAGATATTCAAGCGTCGCAGCAGCAACCGCTATGCCATCAAAACTACTTGTGCCTCTTCCCAACTCGTCCAAAAGAACCAGAGAGGATGAAACCCGTGGTGAGTGAAGAATACGGCTTGTTTCCTCCATCTCCTTCAAAAACGTAGAGGACCCTTCCAGCATTGAGTCACTCGCTCCCATGCGACAAAACACCGCGGTAAAGACGGGGAGTTGTGCTGCAACAGCCGGAACGTGGCAACCCATCTGCGCCATAACAACAAATGAGCCCACCATGCGCATAAGGGCCGATTTCCCGCCCATGTTTGGGCCTGTTAAAATCCAAGCACCACCTTTTACTAGGCACACATCGCAGCTTACGTAACCACCACGCGTAATCCTGTCAAGAACAGGATGACGGCCAGCAACAATGTTCAAACAGTCCTCTCCCGTGTCGCTAGAAAACTTAGGTGTCACGTATCCAGGCGTAGATGAGACGATAGCAAGGGAGTTAAGTGCATCTAACTCTGCGATCGCATTAATAACAAAACGAAAAAGATTCAGCGTCAACGTAGACTTCATCAACTGTTCTTGTTTATCCAGCCATGCGTCGTTTGCTGCAATAAGAAGACGCTCACGTGAAGAACAAAGAGCAAGATTCAGATTAACAATATCCACAGTATGAAACCGAACGTGAGTTTTTGTTCGCGTCAGTACCAACCAATCATCTGGCACATGACTACATTTAGCCTGTGGGACATCCACAACAAAAGACGTTCCTGCAATAGTGCGGTACTCCAGTGCAGGCATACCCAGCACCCGCCGAATGCGGTCAAGTTCCTCGTCAAGTGCAGCCAACGCCTTATCACGGGCTGTCAAGTGCGTATGCATCGCAGCAGGCATAGACACACCAAAAGTTGTAAAGTACTCCAATGGAGAAGTCGCTTGTGATTCAAGTTCACTGCGACAAGAGTCTAAAAAAGTCTTTACTTTGTCAGAAGTGAGACTCATTAAGGCCCCACGAATAATAGAGCTTATCTCATCTACGCAGCGCAATAAAATATCACTAGCAAGCGTGTAAGCCATATCAACAGCTCGAAGAAGGTAAAGATATTCTGCAACTGTACAGCGCTGAGCCCGTATCTTTCCCAAGATTGCCTCAACATCTCCAAACTTCGCACACTCCCGCAGTAATTTTGCCACACCGCTCTCCTCGTTTTTTCGCAACAAAAACGATACAGCCTCTTGGCGTAATAGAATGGCACTTACATCACAAAGAGGGTTAGATAACCACACACGCAGTCGTCGCATACCAGGCAATGTAATGGTGTGATCAAGAAGAGCCAACAGTGACCCTTTTACACCGATACTACTGTTAAAAACATCCAGCGCACTCAGTGTGCTGCCCGGCAGTTCCATTGTTTGCGTTGTATGATCATCAAGACCGCGCAAAAAAAACGAGGGTGTGTCTTCACTACACATATGCTTATAAACACCATCCAGACGATTTTGTACAAGAAATCTAGTTATGCTTTCATCCATCGATTCAGTAAAACCAAATACAGAAACAGATACAGAAGCTTTGTCTTCTTCTCCGTTGCACGTGGGTCCAAAGTGAAGAGGTAAAACCGCTTTTAAAGCAGAGACATAGACCTCTGGTAAACATTGCAAAGAAGCAGACAATGAAGCCAAACTGTATTCTTCCTTTGTGTCCTGAAAAACAATAAGCTCTACAATTTTGTAACGATGTAAAATGTCAAGAAGCTCCGCATCTGAAGTTACGCGGTAACGAGCAATTTCATACGTGACAAAACTAACAAGCGTCACATCCATTGCGGCAGCCCCAGCCTCCCCAGCTGATGTTTTTGTTACAGCGGAATCGTTGTTAGGTGGCTGTGATAATGAGTAGACAAAACACATAAAAAGCTCAGAAGACTCCTCTTTTAAATTAGAAACCATTCTGAAAGACTCATTTTCATCATCCTCTAAGGAATAACTAACATTGCCACCACCACCATCATTATTCTCCGCGGCAACCAAATTGTGAGCCAAAGAATCAGCAGTAACAAAGGCCGCATTGGCGCCACCAACGACCTCAGATGGCAACAACGTTCCTCGACTGTACACACGCGAGACCTCTCGAGCAAAAATGCCCTTTGCTGTGCTGTCTTCTGCGCGAATAGACGCGTTTTCCTGATCTGCAAATGCCACCCGATAACCCATAGCCACAAGGCGATGAATGTACAGGTTGGCCCGCACATATGGGACGCTGCTGTATTCGAATGGTGTTGCGTGGATGCACATAATGCCCAACCGCCTGCTGGCGACTCGACTGTCGCGGCCGTAGAACTTGACGCGATAGCCGCAGGCGACCATCAAAACGACATCGCGTGGGAGAGACATCTTCATGCGCACGACCTGTTTCTCAAGCGGCGTGAGTGCCGTTGCCGTCGCACCGCATCCGTCTCCCTCGCTGCTAGCGGGGCGCTGACACACAAGTTCAACGGCGCGTCGAACAGCGTCCAGCTCTGCTTCAGCGTCTCGCTGACGTTTACTCATCTCTGACTGCGCCCCACTCCTTTTTTTTATTTTTTTTTTTTTTCACACTCTTTTTTTTTTTACTGATTACAACTTATTTCTTTTTTTTTTTTTTGTTGTTGTTGTTTTTGTTTTTCTTCTTTTTTTATATTTTGGTAGTCTCTCAACGCCATCGTACATGCGTGTGTATATATACATATACAAAAAAAAAAAAAGGCGCAGCACAAAAAACAAATCTTGCAACAATAAATCTATTCAATTTCAGTGTTTATTCATTTATAATTACAATAACATAGTTTAGTTTTTCATACGTTTTTTTTTTTTTTTATTTTTTTGGAGGGTTTTGTTTTTATTTTTGTTTTTATAAATAATAATAAAACCCTTTACAACTTGTGCATAAAGCAACAAATTTACAATCATAAAAGAAAGTTATTAAATAAGCGCAAAATAATATATATATATATATTTTTATTTGCAATTTAAAAAAAAAAAAAAAGCTTTTTAAAATGCATAATACCAAAATTAAGCATAAAAAAATTAAACTTCTCAACTTTTTTTTTTTTTTTTAGTTGGTTACTTTTTTTTTTTTTTATTTTTGTTGTTGTTATATTACAAATACTTAATTGCAAATCATCCAAGTTCTATAAAAAATAAACTTACTAATGATATAATAAATAGGATATAAAAAAATTCACATGTTCACACGTATATATATATACATAAATATACATAAATATATATATATATATATATATATATATTTGTCTGTACATCCCTCCAGCAATTCAGTCACGTATTGAATTTGCCTCTCCATAAAACATCATTACAAACCACGTAGAATCGCCCGGTAATCCAGCAATGCAAGCATATAGGCTTTTTCAAACTTATTTGTCTGCAAATGATGAGTCAAATTTTTTCTACGATCATCTTCAAGAAGTTCACATAACTCCGCGTCCAAATAACGCCCACTATTAAGCCCATGACGTATGTATGGTCTGTCGTATAAAGGATCATAAGAGTTGGTAAGACGTGCCTGCACAGCACCCGTATTTGAAGCGTGGCCTTTGCAAACATTATTCAACATCTCCACGTAGTTCATTTTAAAAACTCCCTCCTCCGCAACAACTAAACTTTTGTCCTTTTTTCCATTGTTTGAGACAGTAAAATCTGTCATGCGCGTTGCTTTACTCTTAATATTGTATAAAATATATATATTTTTTTGTTATTATTATTATTTTTGCTTTTTGTAGGTTTGATATCAGTGTGTGCAATGTTGCTGCTGGTAATGCTATTGTTCTTATATATATATATAAATAAATATATATTTATATATATTTATATATATATTATAACACAGCTGAAAATTTTGAAGTAATAAAAAATAATAATAATAAACTAGAAACTTAACAAACAATAGATGTCTTTATTTAAAAACAAAAAAAAAAACATTTTACTTATATATGCCCTGCTTTAGTTTTGTTATTTTATTCATCAAAAAAAAAAAAAAAAAAAAAAAAAATTTACTTTTTATTCCTGCTAAATTTCTACCTTATATATATATATATATATATATATATATATGTCTGTGTGTGTGTCACTCTTTTTCCCCCAACTACGCTATCTTGCCACCATTATTACTGGTAGCACTAGTACTATTCACATTCGCCTTTTCCTTGTCCTCCCTTAGTGTCAACACCCTGTTCATAACAATGTGGCCTAGAGATGTGTCTGGATCCACAACAAAATAGCCAAAGCGCTCTGCCTGCACAGACTCAAACACCTTCAGGTTTTCAACTGAAGACTCCGCATAGCCATAAAAAATTTTCTTGCTGTCAAAGTTGATGTACTTTAAAAAGTCTGGATCAATTGCGGCGCGATCATCATTAAGAAGATAATCATAAAGTCGATATTCCACCTGCACACAATTTGTATCACTGACCCAACTGATGTTTGTTTTTGGCTTCGTCCTTCGTTCAAAGTCAATCTCGACGTGAATAAGCGATGGCTGACCTGTTTTTTCGTCACACTCATAACCACGGCACACAATGTTGCCTGAATATTTCAAACCAACAGGGCGCGGACCAGGTGCCAGGCCATAAAACTTGCGGTTGTTGTCTTCAATGCGAAAGTCACTGCGGTCAATATAAAATGACTTTGTAAAAGTCACTTTTCGTGACTGCAGTGCGGGTTTCCTTGGATGATTGGGGCACTCAACCTCCATCTCGCCATCCCAATTGTCAATAATAACTCTTATGGGGTCAACAATCATAAGACGGCGCTCGGCACGCTCATCGAGATCCTCGCGCAGAACATGTTCCAGCATAGAAATCTGAATAACATTCATTGACCGCGTAATACCAACAAGATCACAAAAACGATTTATGGCTTGCGGCGTGTATCCCCTTCGTCGCATCCCCGCAAGTGTGAGCAGGCGGGGGTCGTCAAAACCAGAAACAATGCCTTTTTTAACCAGCGTATTAATCTTGCGTTTTGACAGCAGTGATCCGGTAACGTTAAGTCGACTAAACTCCCAAACATGTGGCCTCCATATGTTAAGTTGCTCAAGTAGCCAAAAATAGCTCTCGCGACGTGTCTCAAACTCCAGTGTGCACAAACTGTAATCAATGTTCTCTAGACTGTCAATAAGGCAATGTGTGTAGTCATAGCTAGGATACACACACCACTTGTCCTTGGTGTGTGGATGGGCGGTAAACTTAATTCGATATGCTATAAAGTCGCGCATATTTGGATTATCGCTTTTCATGTCAATTTTCATTCGCAACGTAGCCTCACCCTCCGCATACCTCCCCTGTCGCATGTGCTCAAAACACAAAAGGTTTTCCTCAATAGAGCGATTACGCCATGGGCTTTCCTCGCGATTATCGCGCTGTTTCTTTATTTCATCCACTGTAGAGTGATCGACATATGCCTTGCCCTTTTTGATTAGCTCAACTGCAAAATCGTACAACTGCTGAAAATAATCAGACGAAAACGTTATCCAGTCCGGCTCCCACCCCATCCAGCGCACCATTTCCTCAATTGCGTCAATGTAGACCTTTTCCTCTGTATCTGGGTTTGTGTCGTCGTAGCGTAAGTAACACTTCCCATTGTGAGCCACAGCGCAGCCAAAGTTCAGGTTCATACTCTTCGCGTGGCCAATGTGAAGAAAACCGTTGGGCTCTGGTGGGAAGCGGAAGTACGGCCTGCCCTGCGTGATGGTCGTGTGTTTTTCAATCAAATCCGCCGTGTTTGTGTTCCCCGGTACCGGCCTGCCAGTCTGCAGGAGGCGGAGGTCTTTTTTCACCTCCAGCATTGGCTCAACACCAGCGACTGCGCCTGCAGCCGACATTTTTTTCCAAAGTAGTGGTATATAACGACGAAACGTGCTTATCTACTTGTTTTTTTTTTTTTGTTTTGTTTTTTTTTTTTTGTGTTTTGTTTTGCTTTTTCTTTTGATTCGCTTTTAAAAGATATAAAAATCAATATACATATATATTATATCAAAAAGATTAAAAAAGGAAAAAAAATGTACAATGTTGTCGTTTTAATGCTACCAACAAACTTTCTCCTTAACTACCAACAACAATAATAATAGTTAACAATTAGCAACGACAATAATAATGAGTAAAAAACCTCACAACTTAAAAGAACACTAAAAAAATAATTTAAAAAAAAAAGTCGATATGAATTCCCAGCACCACAAATTACCATCACTGCGTTTGTAAAGTTTTCACTCATAAGTTGTAAAAACATTCGACACCCAATCACTGAAGGCAACATTCAGTGTGAAAGAAAGTCATACAATATACAATATATATATATATATATATATATATATATATATATATAATCAATTAAAAAATTTCTGCATTCATAAAACAAACCTCTAAATTAAACCTAAACTTGCATAATAATAATAATAATTGTTATAGACCAAAAACAAAACACCAAATACTAAAATTCAATACTACTTCCATAGCGCCAATGTTTGCAACTATTTCTGTAATGAAATAATAACAACAATAACCATAAGAAATTTGTAGATTGTATGGATAGTATAAGCCATTATTCACTTTCCAATAAGATATCATAGGAACTTTCATTCTATATTCTTTTTCTTTCCTCTTCCAAACGCACACGCAACCACCCACCAACCTTTATTATTATTATATTTATTTATTTTTTTTGCTGTTATATATATGACTTTAAGTTATCTCTATGAGTATTTTTACCCGGTATTGTTGTTCCTTATATATATTGGTGTGTGTGCATGTGTTTTTTTCTGTTCATCCCTCCTCACATCATGTCATTCATCTTTGGAGCAAGAAAGTAGCGCAAGTACCCCACCTGGTCAATGTTGAACTCCACCACGCAAGGGCTCTCCGCAGCAAACCTCAACGACACCCGGTCACTTAACGTGGCCCCTTTTGCAAATATGTTCATAAAACGCAGCGCGAATGACATTGTGATTGGCTCAACCGTGTGCACCTCAACGCCAATTGCCTGTTGGTTGTTTTTCGCGCTAGACGCGTTTGCGCGACCAGCCGGTAGCGCCTCCTCATTAATCTCCTCCTCCTTCACCTCAGGCATCGTCTTCACGCGGCGGTCATTAACTGTTGTGGCACGCAAAAAGGCGTAGCCCTCACCAACATCACCGGATGAACTGAACTTAACGCCCTCTTTTCGTATGTCAATCGTGACCGTGTCTCCAAAAACGGTCATGTCGCGAACAATCTTTGCAAACTCCTGCGAACTCAGTGTCACTGTTGAGGCGTACTCCAGCTCAGGGATGCCCATCGCCTCCCCCTCAATCTCCAAAAGCTTCAGCTGATACTCACACTTACGTGATTTCTCCGCGTTCTCTGAGGTCAATGTCACGATGTCGGAGTCGTCATCGTGGTGCAGCGTGAGACTGTCTGAGCCGTCAACAATTTTTAACACCTTTGAAAGTGAAGCAAGGTTGAGGCCAAGAATGCTGTTGCGCTCACACTGATACTTGGTAAAGCAGTCGTCGCGAAGAAGCAAATGAACAAGGGCAACGTGGCTTGTGTCCATGGCTTGAATAGAAAGACCGCCTGGGTTGCAATCAAAGTTTGCTTCATTAACGAGCCCACTAATGCATTCAATAAGGCGTTTCCACAAACTGGCCTGCTGGACCTGCGCTTCAAGCATATTCGTTTTTTTTTTTTTTTTTTTTCTTGTTGCTGTTTTTAGCTTTTCTTTGTTTGTTTGTTTATTATTTTTTTTTTTTAATATATATAATTATTCGTATATTTTCCTAATAGCTTTTTTTTTTTTTTTTTTACTGTTGTTTTTATTGCTGATGTCTTCAAAACCCTATATTACCGCTAATCTTTGTGTGTGGTGTGCCTGTGCATGTATGTTTGTGTTTGTCACGCAGCAAGTCAAAAAAATTATAATTGTAAGAATAATAATAATAATAAACACTTTTATATATATATATATATATATATATATATAAACTGCAACAACTTTCAAGCTTATATATACATCTACAACATTAGTAGCAAACAATTAAACTTATTCTAATACAACAACAAGGCCCCCTGCATCTTCACGTACAAGCAAAGGGCAAACGTTCAATGGGGAGTATTCCTCCCAAAACTTCTCCACCACTGTGCAGGTGTCGTCGCCAATTACCAAGGCAAACACGGCGTCGTACCCACCAGCGCCAGGACACCCTGCGGCAAAAACACCAGGAAGGGCGCAAGTGGCGTCGAGCAGCGCAGTTAGTTCCCCGGGCTCAATATCCACACCAGCCGCCTGACCCATCTCGCGCATGAGCCGCCGGCACACCATCGCACACCCCGCCGCCTCGACCCAAACCCTCTCGGCGTCGCTCCCGGGCGTGTGCTCGGCCAGCACAACCCCCTTCAGCACGTCCACGGCCCTCGCGTGCTCCGCCGTTCCCTCTCGTGCCCAGCGTGTCAACGCATGAAGTGCCTCAACATATCTCTTGTTGCCACGAAGAAGTTGTTCCCAAAGACTATCACTGTTGGCGGCAATGCTTTTCCGCCACGCCATAACTTTTGAGACCATCCCCGGCGTGCCTGAACCGCCCCGGTGCACGTCGCCAAGCATAAGCCGCATCCCGGAGGGCAGGCAAAACTCCTCTCGTTTGACCCATTCCTCTTTCTTCAGTTTAACGCAGCCATCCATGAGGGCCGAAAGCACCACATCTTTGGGAGCCTCAGTGCCACTCATAATCGTCTTCACAAACTCTGCAGGAAAGCGGCGATATACACACGTGCCATACGTTGCGGTGTAGACATCAAACCCGCTCCCGATTTTTCCCTGAGCCACGCTGTGAGCAATCTGGGAAATGCGGTGTACAAGTTCCAAATCTGTAACACCATCCGTCGCAACCTTTTGTCTGCTTTCCACTGAGCAGAAAAAGTGGTACAAACATGCCACTACGCTTGTGGTCACCGCGGCTGAAGAACCAAGGCCAGTCTTGGAAACAGCAGCAACAAGAGGAAGATTATTTGGAAGGGCACGCAGGTTCTCAGCGCTCACCTTTTTCCCCTCTTTCTCCAGATAGTTTCGCTGACTGTAAAAGTCGTTGTCGGCGAGTAGTTCGACTGTGAGCTCTTTAAAAACGTCACCACCCTGCGAAAACGCCGCGGCAACGGCGTAAAGCACACTGTAATAAAGAAAAACAGAATTCGGTCCATCTGTCTGCGTCACGCACACGCGTGGCTCAGGAGTATCAACGAGATCACAGTTAAAAGAATACTTTTGACCAAATTGAGGTGAAAGGATATGTACATGGCACCTCCCATCAACAGAACCTTTATACGACAGAACCCGCGCCTGACAACGAGCCGTTGTCGCAATGGAAACAGCCAAGTTAGGCGCCTCAACAACGAGGTAACCGCCAAGAATAAGAACTTTCCCTGAAGCAGATGCTTTGATCATCAAAATTACTAATAATAATGACAATAGCAACTTGTTTATCAATGGTAAATCTTCTTTTTGTATCTATGCCAAGATTTTGCAAACCCACACAAATAATAATAATAATAAACATTATAGTAACATATAAAAAAAAAAAAAAACTGTCTTAATAATAATCATCATCACACCTAAACGCTATAATACAATACATATACTCAGACCTTAACCCATAATTACAATTCATCACCATCACTAAATGCAAATCACACAGACACACACACACACACACCAAAAAAAAAAAAAAAAAAGCATTTTTAAACAACTTTTAGCCTGTGGGTGCTGTCGTTATTCCAATTGATCTCAAAAGCTCCGAGTCCACAATGACCTGACGTTTTTTCCGCTGCTGTGGCACCGCTGTAGAGGAGTTGCCGCACTGCGCATGCGCCACATCTATTCTCTCGCCCGTCTCCGTCACCACACCTGCTGCAACGTTCGCTTTGTGGAGCCGTGACAAGTAGTACATGCAGAGCAACGCACATGTTCCTGCAGAGAAAAAAAAAACAGCAAAAAATACATATTGGCCACGACTAACACAACACCACTCAGCGCAATTGCTAATGCTGGCGTCTATTAGTTTACACATGCCATCCGCCAAACAAGGATCACGAGCGCATTCATCACGCAAAAAGCTGTAACCATTACATTTACCAACACACTGTCCCGTCATTGTCGCCAAAGCAAGCAATAATTAGTCCCTCAGACCTTAAATGAACTTCTTTTTTTGTTTTTTGTTTTTTTTTCTCTCTTCAAAAATAATAAACTAAATAATAATAATAATCAAAGAAGACACCTGGCTCCAATCCTAAGCACATATATATATATACTTGTGTTTACTAATAAGATAAAAAATAAAAAAAACAATAATAGTTTTTTTTTTTTTTTTTTTTTTTTTTTTAGCTGCAGAAAATCATCAAGTCTTTTAAAAAAGATAATGAATAGACAATTGTTTATTATCTGCTAAACCTTAAAATGTTTAAGGGTAATGCGCATTCTTATTACTGTGGCGTTGAAAACCCTTCCTCATATATTCGTTATTTTTCGCATAGCCATTTTTTTCCCCCTTCTTCTTTCCGCCACCCGCAAACGCACATTCATTTACTTATTTATTTTTCTTTTTATAGTTTCCTCTCTCCTTTATTTTTTTAAAAATTTAACACAATAGTCATTTCCCATTCACCACCTCCTTATATATATATATATTTATATATAGACAAATAGATAAAAACTATATAAAAGCTCTGCTGCTTTCGTCTCCTTTTGTAAACCCAATAAATCACTTACTCTACTTCTAAAATATGAATAAGATCTTGTTTACAACAAACGCTCAATCTCTAGCTTCACAGCCTGAACTTTAGAAGATATTGGACTGTTTTCCGCCTGCAAAATTGCCAAAGCCACGGCATTGCGTGAGACCTGCGCGGCCCTACCTAAAGCAGTCTTTGATGGAACAAATACATAGGGCACATTTTTGTCCTCACACAAGAGTGGAAGGTGTAAAAGAATCTCAATAGGATTTGTATCACCTGCAAGAACAATTAGATCTGCAATACCGCGATTTAGTGCCTTGGTGGCCTCATTAGCTCCTTTTTTAATCATCTTTGCGTTGCTTGCCTCCTGCACTAGATCCAAAATTGTCTGCGCAAGACGGTCCCCGGCGAGAGGAAATGCCTTCTCACTTATTTCGGCAGCCATTACAACAATAAAAATAAAAACTTTTTTTTTTTTTGTTTCTTATTATTATTATTATTATTATTATTATTATTATTATTATTATTATTATTATATATATATATATTATACATCAAAAATTATACACACAATAACAAATAAAATAAAAAATGCACACCAAAAATTTAAAAGGTAAATATACAAATAAATGTGTATATAAACCACAAAAAAAATTTTTTTTTTTTTCCTAACGCCCTTTCAACAAAATCTCTTTAGCTCAACCAAATAAAAAAAGGAATGCAACAAAACAACACAAAGCTTAATAAACAAATAATCCCGTTTTTCATTTTTGTGCTTCTTTTTTTTCTTTTAGCTATCCGCACACAATCTACATACAAGTTCACCTCATCTATCCCCTCTTCCCTCCCCACACTCCCAACCCAATCAATAAAAAAAAAAAAAAATCTAAAAACAAAAGCAAATATATTATAACAGGCATCTTCCACACCACCTAACAATTAAAAAAAAAAAAACAATTATTTGTAGCCATATACATCGAGAAAACTTCAAAAATACATCTTCTCTATATTCGCCACTCAATTCACAAACAGCAGCCGACATCGTTTATATATAAAAAAAAAAAAAAAAAAAAAAAAAAAAAAAAAAAATTAACTTGCATTTGCAGAAGACTTTCGAGAAGAAAGAACATGATCCCACTGCGCACGATTATTGTTCACGCGCTCCACCGTCCATTCCATACCCGTCAAACAGGCAGTAACAATTTTCTTAAAAAATGGGCCACAGACAAAGTCAATGAAACCAATCTGGCCCTTGGCAAGCTCGGTGTTTTTCGACCGGTCAAACTGTGGTAAAACCTCAACACCTTTCTCCTTCTCCATGTCGCCCTGCCGATAAAACTCCTCAGTCACAGCCATCGCCCACAGACGAGAAACGTCAAACGGTTTTGTAACGTTTGAGATGTCACCAGCTTTCACAAGCACATCCATAACCATTTGCCGGCTTGTCACGTCTTCCATGTCATACGGCTTTTCCATCTGCTTCATAAATATATCCAGAAGCTCGTTGTGTTTCGCCATATCAGTGGCAAGCACACAGTCAATCATTGCACGGTAGGCCAAAACACGATCGGTATCATCCAGACCCTCAAAGACGTCAGAGTCGGGATCGGAAAGAATCTCAACCGCGAGATTGCAGTGGTGCACCTCCAGCACCGATGTGTTGCCGCTCGCGCTCGACAAGATGCCGAGGGGTGAGTCAGTCTTGAGATAGAAGCTGTTGTTCAGCCCCATGTGGTCAAGGTCGTGCACCAGCGCCGTCACCAAAAGCACGTAGCAGTCAAGCCCCGTCAGCTTCTCGCATGCCCTACCTCTGTATAAAAACGTGTATATCGTCTGACACACATCAACGACATGATAAAAGTTGTGATACGGCACGTTGCGGTACTTGCGACGGCACTGAAGAATAAAATTAAGCAGCGTCGATTCCTTGCAGCGAAACCTTTGCGGGAGACCGCTGCCCATAAGCAGTCTGAATGCAACAGCAGCGGCGGCGTCAAGCGGCTCGGTCGCAGTTTCCCGCAGGGCGAACAGGTCAAAGTTAATATCTGTAATATCATACGCGGATAGGTCCACAAGCAGCACAGCCTCACGCTCGCTTTCCTTAATGGCAAGCAGACGCTTGGCACTACGAGTTGAGGAGCGCCGGCCACACGCAAGAGTGCGATTTTCATTCAGCTCCATCATCTCACGTCCAGCGTTCACAGCAAACTCAAGCAAGTGGGAGTTATTGATTGATATACCCGCAAAAAGCGAGAACACCCGGAAGGTTTCCCGGTCAGTGGCAGTAAACACCGTCACCTCGCCGGCATGATCAAGCTTGTTCACAAGTTGCACCACGGCAAGAATCTCGCCGTTCAACAAAATTGGCTCGCACAACAGGCTCTGCGTGCGGTACCCAAGCTGCTTGTCGACCTCACGGTTGAACCGTGGGTCCTGATATGCGTCAGTGATGTTCTCACCAACGCCAGACAACGCCACCTTGCCTGCAATGCCCTGTCCGCACGAAAAGCGGATCTCTTTCCCAGACACGCTGTCCGCAATCCGGCTGTACAACTCGTTGCGCTCCTTGTCCAGCAAAAACAGTGCTGAACGATCAGCACTCAGCAGCTTCTTGGCGCCATGGAGCACATGACGCACAATGCTGTCCACGTCGCGTATGTCAGTGTTTGACAGCAGCGTCACAACATCCAAAATAGCCTCGCTCTTCTTCTTTTCGGTCACCAGCTTTTCATTGATGCGGCAATTACGTAACGAGGCACCAGCAAACATGGAAAATGTCTGAAAAAGCTCCTCGTCGCGCCTACCAAAGGTGCGGGGCAATCTCAGGCCACTCTCTGTAACCATATCCATCTTGTTTATCAGCTGCGCAACAGCCACAATAGATCCCTCGTACATCACTGGCATGCAAAGAATCGTCTTTGTGCGATACCCAGTTGCCTTATCCACATCACGGTTGAAGCGCTCGTCCGCATACACGTCCGAAATATTCACCGTCTCGCCGCTCTGCGCCACAAAACCGGCAATGCCCGTGCCAATCGGGATGGTGACAGTGTTGCCATCCTCAAAGTGCGCCTCAAGTGTCTCGTCCTTCACAAGAAAAATACTGCACCGGTGGCTCTCTGTGAGCGCCTTGGCAGTGTTCATAATTGAGTTTGCAAGCACGGCCTCGTCAAGATTGTCCCGAGCAAGCTGTGTCGCCATCACCAACATGGCCTCAGCCTTCTCCTTGTTCCAGTTTAACTTTTCTAATTCCGTGGCATTGTAAAGGGCAACAGCGGCGACACGCAAAAAAGCATCAATTAACGGTGCACTGTGATAGTCTGTTCTGCCAGAGGGGCTTTCAACACACCCAAGTACCTTGTCTTTGTGTCTTAATGGGATGTACAATGTTCCAGCAATGGTAAAAGGTGTTGTGGAAGAAAGAGCTTTGCCAAGAGGGGTGCTCTCGTCCACCGGGGCCGCCACACCGTTCACGGGGTCTAGCAGGAGCGAGTCACCGGGGTCAAGATAATACGTGCGAGTGTGATTAGCACGCAAAATCTGCGACAATCTTTCATTAAGTGTTAGCAAAACCTCTTTAATAGGCAAGGTTAAATCAATACAGTCCTCCAAAAACTTTGTAACAGATTCAATTGGTTGAAAAAACGATCCACAAATAGCTGGAAATGCCACGTTAGTGTCACCGCATTTATTAACCTTGTTGTTAGATGTTGAATTTCCTTCAACTGTAGAAGACATTATTTCCTGAATCCGCTTATTAAGCATACCAAATGCCCTCACTTCCGCGTCATCAAGCTTCATCCCACAACGCTTGTAACGTGAAAGAATGACGTCACAGAGGGTGAAAGCCTCCAAAAGATGTCGGGCTCCAGTTCCCTCCATTTGCAATAAAAGTAAAATTTAAAAAAAAATTATATATATATATATATATATTGCAACTAATACTTATCACTATTATTTATATAAAGTTAGCAAAATATATATATATATATATACAAAAAAACAAGACAATAAAATGTGCCACAAAATCTTACAAAAAGTAACCAAAAAATCATGTACCCCACATTGTAGGTTTTCACCAAATAAATGCATAATGGAAAAAAAAAAAAAAGCTACCGCGAGCCTCCCAACTCGAACATACAAATAAAAAAAAAAACAACAAAAAAAATCCTCCTACAAATCAAAAAAAAAAAACACCAAGACAATTCCTAAATAAATTAAGAAAAGTATAAGTATAAAAAACTTTAAAAGGCCATTTTTCTACATTTCAACAAATATATTAATATATATATAACCACCTTCCATTCCAAAATACTAATAAATAGTATGATACACTTTCCCGTCTGTTAAGTTTGGTACCTTTTTACGTTCTATTTTTTCCCCGCTATCATCTAATTTGTCTTCTCTAAAACACGTTAATTAAGTAATTGCAAGCTTTCAATACATATATTATTATATATATATATATATATAATACCATTAAAAACAAGCAATAAAAATAAAAACATTGGTTCCTTGTTTCCTACATTAAGCAAAAACAGCTAACTACAGACGACCATAATTCCAGCAAAAAAAAAAATCATTTACATACGCATACACTTCATATCTATAAAGCACGTCATACGCTATAAAAAGCGTAGTTGCCAACTTTATAAAAAAACCAAAAACAACTTCTACACAAACAATACAAAAGCAACAAAAATACACTCAAAATCATTTTGCTTCACCTTTTTTATCTTTATTTTTTAATAATAAACATCATTAATATGCACATTATTGCCATTAAGCCGTTGCAACCTTCACGAAGCTTAAAACACCTTCCCACTGCGCACGATTATTGTTCACGCGCTCCACCGTCCATTCCATACCCGGCAAACAGGCAGTAACAATTTTCTTAAAAAATGGGCCACAGACAAAGTCAATGAAACCCATCTGGCCCTTGGCAAGCTCGGTGTTTTTCGACCGGTCAAACTGTGGTAAAACCTCAACACCTTTCTCCTTCTCCATGTCGCCCTGCCGATAAAACTCCTCAGTCACAGCCATCGCCCACAGACGAGAAACGTCAAACGGTTTTGTAACGTTTGAGATGTCACCAGCTTTCACAAGCACATCCATAACCATTTGCCGGCTTGTCACGTCTTCCATGTCATACGGCTTTTCCATCTGCTTCATAAATATATCCAGAAGCTCGTTGTGTTTCGCCATATCAGTGGCAAGCACACAGTCAATCATTGCACGGTAGGCCAAAACACGATCGGTATCATCCAGACCCTCAAAGACGTCAGAGTCGGGATCGGAAAGAATCTCAACCGCGAGATTGCAGTGGTGCACCTCCAGCACCGATGTGTTGCCGCTCGCGCTCGACAAGATGCCGAGGGGTGAGTCAGTCTTGAGATAGAAGCTGTTGTTCAGCCCCATGTGGTCAAGGTCGTGCACCAGCGCCGTCACCAAAAGCACGTAGCAGTCAAGCCCCGTCAGCTTCTCGCATGCCCTACCTCTGTATAAAAACGTGTATATCGTCTGACACACATCAACGACATGATAAAAGTTGTGATACGGCACGTTGCGGTACTTGCGACGGCACTGAAGAATAAAATTAAGCAGCGTCGATTCCTTGCAGCGAAACCTTTGCGGGAGACCGCTGCCCATAAGCAGTCTGAATGCAACAGCAGCGGCGGCGTCAAGCGGCTCGGTCGCAGTTTCCCGCAGGGCGAACAGGTCAAAGTTAATATCTGTAATATCATACGCGGATAGGTCCACAAGCAGCACAGCCTCACGCTCGCTTTCCTTAATGGCAAGCAGACGCTTGGCACTACGAGTTGAGGAGCGCCGGCCACACGCAAGAGTGCGATTTTCATTCAGCTCCATCATCTCACGTCCAGCGTTCACAGCAAACTCAAGCAAGTGGGAGTTATTGATTGATATACCCGCAAAAAGCGAGAACACCCGGAAGGTTTCCCGGTCAGTGGCAGTAAACACCGTCACCTCGCCGGCATGATCAAGCTTGTTCACAAGTTGCACCACGGCAAGAATCTCGCCGTTCAACAAAATTGGCTCGCACAACAGGCTCTGCGTGCGGTACCCAAGCTGCTTGTCGACCTCACGGTTGAACCGTGGGTCCTGATATGCGTCAGTGATGTTCTCACCAACGCCAGACAACGCCACCTTGCCTGCAATGCCCTGTCCGCACGAAAAGCGGATCTCTTTCCCAGACACGCTGTCCGCAATCCGGCTGTACAACTCGTTGCGCTCCTTGTCCAGCAAAAACAGTGCTGAACGATCAGCACTCAGCAGCTTCTTGGCGCCATGGAGCACATGACGCACAATGCTGTCCACGTCGCGTATGTCAGTGTTTGACAGCAGCGTCACAACATCCAAAATAGCCTCGCTCTTCTTCTTTTCGGTCACCAGCTTTTCATTGATGCGGCAATTACGTAACGAGGCACCAGCAAACATGGAAAATGTCTGAAAAAGCTCCTCGTCGCGCCTACCAAAGGTGCGGGGCAATCTCAGGCCACTCTCTGTAACCATATCCATCTTGTTTATCAGCTGCGCAACAGCCACAATAGATCCCTCGTACATCACTGGCATGCAAAGAATCGTCTTTGTGCGATACCCAGTTGCCTTATCCACATCACGGTTGAAGCGCTCGTCCGCATACACGTCCGAAATATTCACCGTCTCGCCGCTCTGCGCCACAAAACCGGCAATGCCCGTGCCAATCGGGATGGTGACAGTGTTGCCATCCTCAAAGTGCGCCTCAAGTGTCTCGTCCTTCACAAGAAAAATACTGCACCGGTGGCTCTCTGTGAGCGCCTTGGCAGTGTTCATAATTGAGTTTGCAAGCACGGCCTCGTCAAGATTGTCCCGAGCAAGCTGTGTCGCCATCGCCAACATGGCCTCAGCCTTCTCCTTGTTCCATTTAATTTTTTTCATTACTGTGGCGTTATGCACGGCACATGCTGCAATATTGAGGATGTTATTTAAAGCATCTGGAGACTTCTTATCAAGGTTTCCCCATGCGCATTCCAAACAACCAACAATATTGTTGTTATATGAAAGTGGCATATAAACCGTTCCCGCAATAGTACATTTTTTCCCCGATAAGACCGTTTTCCCAAGAGGTGTGGTTTCATCCAGCGTAGCGGCAATTCCGTAAACAGGGTCTATTAATAATAAATCGTTTGGATCAAGGTAGTAAAGCCGAGCTCTAGATGAATCAAATTGGTGAGAAAACTCTTCATTTAGACAAGAAAAAACTTCCCCAAGAGGCGCGTCAATGGCAAATATACGTCCGCAAAGCTGTAATAAATCCTGTGTAGGAGTCACAACAGATGACATTTTGTTTCCTAACAAACCCAACGATTCTGTAAGAACATCCTTTGGAACCTGTTTTAAAAACGCAGCAAACGCCTTTTTTTCAAAAGAATTGAGTATTTTGTTGGTACGCTCGTAACGTGCCAATATGGATTCACTAATTGCAAAGGCCTCACATAAATGATTTGACTCATTTAAGCCTTCATAGCCGTTTGCAAAAATGCGTTGTTGGGCAGACATAAAAACTTAAAATCTATACACAACAAAAAACAAAAAATAAAAACGGGTGTACTTGACCTTACTTAAGCTTTTTGCACGTAGCTTTTTTTGCAAAATAATAATAAATAAATAAAAAACCGTATGTATATGTATATCCATATATACATATATATATATATGTATATATATGCCCACAACTATTTTTGTGGCAATAGCAGTCAATAATCAAATACATGTTTTTATAAAATAAACAAGAAAAAAGCATATACATTTCTTGCCGCAGTAATAATAACAGTGACCTCTAAAACAGTAAAAAAGAAAAAAAAAGGTACAAATAATTTTTTTTTTTTAATGCAAAAACAAGAAAAGGTGGCAGTACAAATTGATCCAATAAAAAAAAAAGGAAAATTGCAAATCGTTAAAAAAAAAAGAAAAAAAAAAACATACAAACAAATACAATTATTTTCTATGATTTTGTAGCATTTTTTACTTTTGATTTTATACAGCGTATAGGCGACAAATATGTCTCTTTCAGCAACTGATTAGCCTTCTTGTGACGAAAACAACTCACCCTGTCAATGACATCATCGTAGACAGACTTCCCGTGTCTTGTCTCCGCTAGCATTGTGGCAATCTCAACATCACTCATAGTTGACTTAATCATATATGTCTTTGGTGGAATTGACACCCCATTTGGGTGAACAAATGAAATGTATGTCCCCTGATCAGTACTCCGTCCAGCTTTGGCTTTCTCCAAGTTACGTAGCGCTTTAAAGTACAAACCCTCCCGAAAGCGATCAGACTCCATCAACATTTTGTACTGTGTTGCTTGCGGCTCCGGAAGAGGGGTCTTCGCTGTGATTAAACCACGGTACTGTGCGAAAAGACGCACAATATCAAAACGTTCAATGTCAAACGTGGCGCAATGTGACGCACAATATTTTTCAAAATGCGATGCGTCTTCGTCAGTGATGGGTCGAAATTTATCTTGCTCTTCCTTGGTAAGTGTGTCAAACTTCTGAGATATATGTATAAGAGACTCCCTTGAGGCAAGTTTGTTGACCTCAAGAACACGCGAGACAGCCTCAAAAAGAGCTTTATGTGTGGGCGCTACTGCTCTTAACATTTCAACAAAAGACTCAAAATAACGCATGTGTGGAAAATACCAAGAGAGTGGTAAGGTTGGACCTTTCTTATTAATATTACGAACAGTTTTTGGAATAAGCTTTTCACGAAGCTTCTCCTTTTCTTTGCTTGACAGCTGTGTCAGGGTGTTCTTTGCCATATGAGCTGTAAAAATCTCATCCCCCGCTGCAGCCATGTTATCTTTCTGAAAGAAAAGACGCATAAGCAAATTAAAGTCATTAAACGACTTATCAGTGTGATGTGTCTTCAAAACTACAATTTCACGCGCACGTGCGTTACACCGCTGACGTTGTCCATACGTTAACTGATGCCAACGCTGCGATATAACTCGCATATTATCACGCCCACGTTTGAGGTTCTTGGCCTTAAGAACCCGCTCCTTCTCTTGTAGCTCCTTGGCAAAAAGTGTAAAGCCATTAATGTGGTGGCGCACGGGTGTCACAGAAACAAGAAAAAGAGGCTGACCATTGCCGCTCAATAAGCAGCACCTTCTCATCTTTTGTAGATATATGTATCTATATATGAATAATGAAAAGATAACGGACGCCAATTACCTTTTTTTTTTTTTTTTTTTTTTTTTTTTTGTGTGTGTGTGTGTGTGTATGTTGACAAGGTTTAATAATTTTGTAAAAGACATCAAATAGTTTAAAATATGTGCATATGTAAACAACTAGAGAATAATAACAATAATAGTAAGCAATTTCAAACAATAATATAAGCAAATGTATAAATATAATACCTCCGTTTCCTTTTTATTTTTTCCCTTAATTTCTTTAAATGCGTCACAGTATTAAAAAAAATAAAAAAAAATAAAAAAAAAAAAACATGTAACGCATACACAGAACCGAAATAATAGTAATAGACAAACAACAACAACAGCTACCAAAAAAATAAACAACAAGCCACTATATATCATTATACACAATAATTATGATTCATGAAGTCCAAAAAAACGCATAACCGCAAAATGTGCCCCATACCAAAGTCTACCACCAAACGATGCTCTTTCAAAAATTATCTCACGACCACGGTATGATCGACAAAGAGCAGAGGGCTTGTTAAATCCGGGTAAACCAAGATTCAGCGCGTATGTTACTTGCTGCTCAGTTCTTGTAGTCCGCAAATGAAAAACATCCCATCTGACAAAGCGAGTACAAATGACAAAGGCTGTCAAAGTGGTGTCATCAAACCTCCGCCTCCAGCACGAGTGACCAAACACAGACTGAAACACTGACTGAAGCAAAAGAGATTTTGAAAGTGAAGCGCATGTTTCCCACAGCCATACCCAGTAAGTCATGTTATGCGTAGTGCCGTTCCTTCCCTGGCATTTCTTCACCTCATAAAAACATGTCGGGGTGTGCAAAGCCCGCGCGGCCTCTCCCAACGGACTCTCAAGAAGTGTTACTGAGTTCCAAAAAGCCCCACTGGGACACGGATCTGTCGCTCGCAGGCCACTATCGTAGCCAACAAGACCAACGTAAAGTGGAAAGCGATAGGAAGAGAAAAAGGACTTCCCCCGTACGTTGCGAAGTGCAAAGACAGAAGCAAAAAATACAAAAAAAAAAAAATCAGCGTGTTTGTAATTTATCTCATCCATGCAGTATTCCATAAGACGCCATTCAACATTGTTTGGAGAATAAACGCGCTGTTGTGCAAGAAAAAGTAGCGTAAAAAAATCTTTACGACGCGCAGTCTCCTCCCTAAGAGCAGCGTCACTCACCCCCGGCAAACCAAAAAGCATTCAACATACTATAAAATTTCAGATTATCCCCCACCCACCAACAAAAAAACAACAACCAATAAATAAATCAATAAATCACAAAAGCAAAAAAGCAAAAAAAAAAAAAAAACATATCTATCTATCTATATAGATATAGGTATAAAGCCAAAGATTTTGTTTTATCGTTTTTTATATATAAACGTAAAATCTTATTTGTACACACATAAATATGTTTATTTTATGAAAATATAAACTACAAATATCATCAGTCAACAAGCTCCACTACGCCTTGTTGAATAAGAGACTCCGCCTCCTCAAACCCCAAAAGGGCCTGCTTACCCTTGTAAAGATTAATCACAGCACCTGTAATCGGAGAAACAAAGACATGATTCACCAAACAACGAACCTCCAACTGTTGCGTAGAGGGAGGTCGCCAAGTAAAGGCCCTAAGATCTAAAGGAAAAGCAAAAGCCGTCATGTAGTCCACCATAATATCATTATATTCCTGCAAAAACGCTGATTCACAAGGTGACAAAAAATCATGCAAGGTGTTATCCTTTGCCTCCCACCAGGCGTTTGTCATCTGTGACTGCCTCCATAACAAATACGCTAAAAGACAGCGCTTGTCTCGTAAACATTTAGCCCTGTAATATTTCACAGAACTGGCATAAAACGGTTGTGATGGGTCAGCGTATGGGTTATTTAAAATTGAACCAAGACGACGAAATGAGTCAGACATGTTATCAACAACGGCCCGCACTTTACGCTCATCAAAAGGCACAACGACGCCCCCACTCGCCACGAGCGCCCGCAACTCGTTGATAAGCTCCGCAGAGGGATCGGCGGTGTCGTCCATCGCCAGCCCGCTGAAACACCACACACACAAAATAAATAAAAATAAAAACACCAAACAAAAAAATAATAATAATAAACAAAAAACAAAAAACAACAGCTTAATATATATATTATAAACGATACATAAATTATTACATTTAACCCACAATATATATATATATATATATATGCATATATATATATGCATATATAAATCGTTTTTGGTACGTTTTCACTTTACGTGGATTTTTGCAAACCAGTTCTGCTGTTATTTTTTTTATTTTTTATTCTCATTCAATTGTGCACAAGACTAAAAAAAAAAAAAAAAACATAAACTAAAATAGTCAATAACAAGTAAAAATTAAAATAAAAATTCATACAAAAAAAAAAACAAACAAAAAAATACTTTAAGAATAATAATAGTAACAATAATATTAATACATACATACATACATATAGATATATATATGTATATATTGTAAAAAAAGGCGTTTGTTTACCAAGTACAAAAAGCTGTTTAAAAAACATATTTTTTCTTCCGTTTGGTTTTCTTGTTTTCTTTTGTTTTTTTATTTTTCAATTACTATCACTCCGTTCATCGTTTCTAAACCTTTTTTTTTTTTTTTTTTTGAGAGTCTGTGTAGGTGAGAAAGCCTCCCCTTTCGTTACTATAATTTCCTCACAAATAAGCATATACAAAAAGCTTTTTTTTTTTTTTGTTTGGGCACGTTCTAAACCTTTTGTCTTCTTTTTACAGTTATATATATGTACATATATACATACATACATAATGTATGAATATATAATTTTGCGCTGCAAAACAAAACAAACAAACATCCCACATTAATTAACGCACTGATTTTGGTTTTGCTTGGTGACTAGGCGCTTGTTTGTTGTGGCCCGCCCGGTCATGGTGAGACGTCTCGTATTCCTCCGCAAGGGCCTCGGCCTTGTCCCTTGGCTTGTCGTGATCATCAATTTTGCTTGAGGGCATTTTGACCTTTCTTTTTTTTTCCTTTTTGTTTGTTTGTTTTGCTTGTTTTTTCTTTGTCTTGTCGCGGTTTTTGTTTTTAGCTTGTGAGTAAATTCGCTTTTCTTTTAGTTTGTCGTCAATTCACCGTAATAATTTTCACACAGACATACACACACAAAAAAAAAAAAAAAAAAAAAAAAACGATTTTGCAAAACATAAACCCATAAAAGCAAGCACATACAAACACGTAAACATAATAGAAAAAATATATATATATATATGCGTGTGTATTGCTTTACTCCACACAAGAAGCTCAGCGCGTAGCTGAGGCCAAATACTTTTGACGTTTAGTTGTGATGTGCCTACATTGTGCGGGGTCAAAGCCCTCGCCCTCCGCACCTGCTAGCGCCCACGAAGGGGTTGAACACAAATATCCGTCAGCCACAACTTCACCAAAAGCGGAAGGGTTTAGAACGATGGAATTAAACTTTTCATAATCAATCCATGTGTGCCATTTGCCATCAATTCTAAACTTCCTTTGAGCTAAAAGTATACAACCAGAATGTTCATGAAGCGATGCAACGTCATATTCCTTACCATCAAAAATAATATCACACAACCGTTTAGCGTACTCTTTAAGCTGAACCCATGAGGGAACGTTTTTCATTCGAAGAATAGACTCTCTCTTTCCTGAAAACGTAGGAGTTAAACGCTTAAGCTCAATAAAATTTGGTTGGCCCACTTCAAAAATGCTTTTGTACTCTGCCACGTTCTCCTCGCTCATGTTAAACCCATTAATCATCGTCAAACGAAAAACAGTTCTTTCCTTCTTCTTGCTCATATGGACAACGCTCTCGTTAAAGCGCTCCCAGTAATCAGAAAACACAGGCCTGTCCAAAACCTTCATTACTTCCTTGTTAGAGGCATCAACACTAAGATACAACTGGGTAACTGGTTTCAACTCCTTCAGTGAATCGGGAAACTGACCATTATTCACCAAAAACGTTGATATTCCCTTAGTATGCAAGATGTGAAGAAACTCGTTCACATATGGATACAAAAGACTCTCACCAACCAGTGAAAGTGCACAGTGTTTCGGGTCCATCGCCTCTTGCAACTTTTTTTCCGTCACACCCGGCATGCCCTGCGCATTCTGCACCAACGCCCTGTGACTCGCCAGCATTCCGTCAACAACAACGTGCGGGTCATCCACCTGCCACTTCCACTCGTCGCCAGCAAAAAACGCACTTGTTAGCGCATGCCATGCTCGGCGTTGCCTCCATGCAGCGGTGAGACTGGATACCATACAGTGTCCACTTGTAACAGCCGCCCCGGCCACGCAACATTGACTTCTGCCAGCGACACAACTTGACAGCGCTGTGGGTGCCGACTAGTGTGTACATTGACCCCAGCGTTGCGCGGCGTTGGTCTGAAAGCATCGGGCGGCTAACAAGACCTTTAATCGCTTTTTTGCACATTATATATATATATATATATATGTATATATATTGTTGAGTGTCTGCGTGCGTGTATATGTGAAATTTACTCGTTTGTTAGTTTGTGTGTCTTCTTATTCACCGTCAATATATAGGTGTGTTTATAACTAAAAAAAATTTTTCAAAACATAGATGCATACAAAAAGCAAAAGGTAATAATAATGGCAATAAAACACACACTGGGATATACACGCACACATATATATGTGTATATATATATATTTTTCCCCCTCGTTGCCGTTTTTTTTTTTTTGTTTTTTTTTTTTTTTCTAATGAAAATTAGATAGATAAATAGACACATAGATATAGAGATGTCAAATCACTAACATGCTTGAAGTTAAATACCAATCGAACGGAACAACAACGTAACGACAAAGAAAAAAAACAAACACACCACAAGCTATAGATATTGGCAAGGCTGGCAAAGCGCTAACCCGACCTCTAAATAATACTAAAGACGCCAATGTACCGACAAGACCAACCATAATAGCTATTGTAGACATCATAAATGGCATAAACGAGTACATAGCCGCCCTTGCAGTTAACAAGCTGTAAAATACAAAATCACCCAGACCCAGTTTAAATGGTCCAATATACAACCTATAGTACAGTAGAAATGCAGGAGACGACTTCTGTCGCCTCCGTGAGATTGGAACTGTCCTTGCGCCCTCTCTTTCTTGATCAACATTCACAGACGGCTCTTCAGTTGCTGCCTCGTTTGTGCAATTTACTGCAATTAACGAAGGTGATAATGATGATGATGGTTCCGGTGTTATTCCAGCCGTTGGTGGTGGCACCGTAATTTGATTCTCGCTGTCATACAAAAGCCCTGGAATAGACTCATTGCGTTGATGCGATATTTCAATGAGCATACGAAGTGGGCCCCATGGACAAAGCACTGCAACCACGTCATATAACGCAATAAATATAAGTATTAACCATGTAGTCCACTCAGGAAGAAAAGACAAAGCCCAACCAGCTATAATAGAAACAACGACCAAGTAAACCTGTGAAAGAACGGGGTGAGAATGATAAAAAATAGATAAAAGTCCTACAACACCAACATTCCAAAGCAGAAACGTAGCTGTAAGAAAGTCATATGGTATCTGAAATCGTGTACAGAAAAGATCTAGCCAAATCCACATCATAAAAAAAAGTGTTGAGGCAGCAGAAAAGATTAACAAAGCAAAAAGAGTCTTCATGCAGCGATATTTATAGAGTAACACCATTAAAAATGTTACAAGCGTCACAAAACCAATTGTTATTAACGCGTTTACTAAAGATAAACCAATCTTCTTTGAAATGGTGTCCTGCTTATTCTCATCAAAAAAAGCAAAAAAAGGCCTTATATTGTCTCCCCCAAGCATAGGAGATAAACTTATGGCACTCCATGAAACAACCGCCATGCAAACAAAAACAGGAACAAGCAAAGCCGCAACACGCCGCCCCAGCAAAAACGCAATGCCATCTATTTCTAACTTCTGTGGCAATACTCGGTGATTGCTCATCACACAGTACTTAACCCTCAAGTAACTCACCGCACACACAAAAACAGAAACACCCTCTTACTTTCTTTTTTTTTTTTTTTGTTTTGTTTGCTCTCTTTTTTTTTTTTTTTTTACTAGCTATTAGTCAAAAAAAAAAAAAAAGAAAATTGCTGCGCCGTAATTAAACAAATAATAATAACAGTATATATATATATATATATATATCTAATAAAACAAAACGGTCCAAAACGTACAAAAAAAAAAAAAAAAAAAAAAAAACTTCATTTCCAAAAATAATAACAACAGTTACAATTATTGATAACCCTCTACAGGTTTATGAAAACGAGGGTGGCACAAGAGCACCAGGTGGTTTGTATCTAATATACACAAAAATAGGGTAAGCCACCCCTGCAATAAACAAAACAATGGTCACCATAGAAATTATAGCAAAGGCCATTAAACCTTCACTTTTTTGAAATGGAACCAACACATTCATAGAAAAAATCCCTGGTATAATGCAAATCGGAATTGCCACCAACGAAATTTGTGTCATCACGTTGTTCAAAAAGTCCATCCAATGGCAATGCTGCAGAATTCGCATTGAAACCCCACTAACAAGACTCATACTCGAAACATTAAGCACATCACGACCTCTTCGTAGTCGCTCAACAGAAAGCGACAAACCCGACAGCAACTTCCCATAACGACTAACAACAACTGGGTCAGCAGTCATGAAAATGCGCCGCATAACTGGTAGCAGTAGCTGCTGAACAACCCTCTCCTTTGCTAAAAATAAAGTCTGTAGTTTAGAAAGTTTTTGACGCACATTCCCAATGCGGCGCAATAAGTCCATCTGATCACATTGAGACGGTTGGATCTGAAGCACCATTTCATTTACGTTGTCGACATCAAGAAGCAAAAAAGGAAGCTCCTTTTGAAACTCTTTGACAATATTGCTAATAAAAAACGAAGCAAAAACAGACACAGGCTCTATGTACGACGTGGGAGACGATGCAATAACCTCCAAATGCTCTATCAATTCATTACACCCGGCAAAAGGGCCTTTACGAATGGTGAGCAAAAAGTTTTCAAAAGCAATCATGGAAATCACCACAAAACCGCAATCTTCACACCCCCATAAAGTTTGACTGTCCAATTTAGCGACAATATTGATAAAGACATATCCAAAATAGGGAAATATCTCAACGACATCAAAATCCGCTGCGCCATATTTTACATGCCTTTTAGTCAATGGATGAATGGTAAAAAAAGATAAAACCTTCTTTACAAGCGCATAATCATCGCACTCAACGTCAAGCCACGCAAAATCAACCGGATCCACAGCTTCAGTCGTGATATCTGCGTTGCAGGTCTTACCGGTAAAACAATCCCAATCGCAGACACCACTACAACAATCACCATCATCATACAGCTCAGCTATCGATGGGATAACTAATGCCCTGTGAGTTTTCGGAACAAACGCAAGCTTTTCCACCGCGTTTATAACCTTTGCTAAATCACGTACATCATATGTGCACAACGGCTCTGAAACACCGCTCTGGCGAACAATCAATCTAACTTTGCCTGAGCTCGCAGTCTCATTTAAACATTCCATCGCACCTACCCAAACAACAGCTATACATACATATTATTAAAAATAATATAATAACAATAATAACGACAATAATTATTACAGCCAATAAAACAAGGTGCAATGCCCAGAGTACACAACCACAAGGCTGCAAAGCTACACAACTAATAATACATGTGCACAAAAACATTTTTTTTTTTTTTTTCACAAAAAACAAAAAAAAAATCTACTCACAATGCAAACGAATAGAGTTTCGCGTAAAAGGTGGCAATTCTCTTTTTTCCTTTGTAGGCAACGGTCCCTTAAGCTGTGTCCCACTATACCAGGCATATCCTGATCGATATTGTCTACTTTTGTCAGTAAACTTTGGAAAAGTAAAAGAATATTCTTGAAGAATGCCCCTTCTCTCCTCAGCTGACAACGACGCAAGACGCGCAGGATTGTATATATTGGCATTTGTTTTTTTCTGCACAATTGTGGAGTTTTTCTTCAAGCGCTGTTGTTCATCCATGTTCTTCGTCGGTTTTACAGCCACATCTACCAACTCCCAGCAAAGTGCCGAAACAATCTCTGGACTTCCAGTCAACTTGTCTATTCGCTGATGACAATGATTAAAAGCGCTAGAATCAAGTTGTTTTTCAAACTTTTTGTTGTCTGCCCCACGCAAATGTCTTGTTGGTCGTGTATCATCAGCAAGCGAAGCATTCCAGCTACGACCAAAAGACAAAAATTTTGTGTCCCCAACAAAGTTATTTGTCAATCTCTTCTTCGCGGCTTCCACAGATCTTTTTGTTTTTGGTGTGTCGAATGCGGGAGAATTCCCTTTATAGTCAATTTTGCTACTTTCAACTAACCATTGCAAACGATTCCTTAATGGCAGCTCATAACGTTGATTTGGCCTTGTTAAGTCTGGCATTAGAAGCCACTATTAGTACATTCCTACAAGCACAAAACACAAAATGCAAATAAAAAACAAATCAAAAGAATAATAAATCACAATAAATAAATTTATTTATTTATATTTAGAAGATATACGTTTAGGTTTGCAATAAAAAACTGCGCTGCAGTACTCAACCAGAAAGATATAACATATATATGTATATGTATATGTATATATATATATATAACGTATAAAACAGTTACTTTAACTCGTTAGTGGTAAGTCAACTACTTTGGGTCTCATCAAAACAACTGACACACACTTTTTCAAGTCTGCTATAAAAATACCCTGGTATAAACCTTGTCTTTGCCAAGCAGGAACTACAAAACACATTCCCACATATCCTACAATGGTGTTTTCGTCTCCAAAAATTAAATTGGGCGCGACACGCCTTGCAAGCACTAACTGTCGAATCATCAACCAACTTCACCTTGTGAATCCAAAAACCTGTCAAATCCTTGCTCTGAACAGTATCAAAATCAACATTTTCAAAAAAAGAGTGCTTCTCCACTTCTTCTCTTCGAAAACGCTGAGTCGGGTCCTTGGTCAAAAGCTTTGATATCATATCTTTGGCGTTAACATCTAGATCCTCAGGGTAATCAGGCTCCTTTTCCAAAATGCTTTTTATTAAAAGATACTCCGTTGGCTCGTCAAAAGGCCGCTTTCCGACCAACATGTGGTACAATACACATCCACACGCCCAGTAGTCAGACGCCGTGCAGGTGTAATTGTGCTGCAAAAGTTCAGGAGACATGTAATGCGTCGTACCACAAAATGTTTGGGCACGTCCTTCGCTATTTTGCTCGCCTTCTGCCCGATCATCAACCGACTTACAGACAACCGCCGTGCCAAAATCAATCAGCTTAATATGCTTGTTACTCATAAGCATAATATTCTCCGGTTTGATATCCCTGTGAAGAATTGTTGTTGGTTTCAAAGGCGCGTTAGGAACTATTGGAACCCCACGTTTTGGTGCGTGATGCAGGTACCACACGGCGGAAAAAAGCTCCGCCAATAAATATCTGGCAGCGTCAAGGGGTATCTTTTGCCTAGACTTAATTACTTGAAGGAGTTCACCACCGTCACACAACTCCGTCACGTACATAAGATCATCTGTCGTCTGCATTGAGCCAAAAAAACGAACTATATTTGGATGGTTACACATAAGGAGCAAATGGGCCTCTCTACGCGCCACTGTAGCCATACGATTTCTCTCTTCTTCAGTCGGTGCTGTGAGAAGTTTCCGCTTTGAAATCACCTTAACAGCGTATCGCTTATTATCTTTTGCATATCGCGCAACCATGACCTTGCTGAATGCCCCCGTACCCAACACCCCTTCAAATTCAAAATCATCCGATTTCATTCGAGTTGTTGCAATTTATCTAAATGTGCTAAAAAAAACCAAAAAGAAAAAGCAAAAATCAAAAAAACAAAACATAAAATAAAATAAATATGTGAAACAACAATATCGGCACTACTACTGCTACTATTACTAATACTAATAATACAACGCATGGTAAAACAACAAAATAAATGGTAAAACCTCATTTAAAAACTCCAAAATACTGTTTCTACAAATCTAATATATAAACTGGCTAAGAAATACAGTTTTTTTTTTTTTTTTTCTCCAAAAGATTTTTCTGTTGTTTGTCTATCTATTTCATCGGCGACTGCTGCAAAGCAAAACGTGGACGTAATTACTCTTCTTTATTTCTTCCGTTAGAAGGCACAAAAAAAAAAAAAAAAAGTTTCCTTCTCTCAGTCATTTTCTTCCCCCTTTCTTTCCTCATCAACGCCCGCGTTCAAAGAAGACGAATCCGCCTGCATTCGTGCCTCCCATTCCTCAATTGTCGCCCTATCACGTCTATCACCTCCAGCACGTTGTCCAGCCCTTTTGGCCTTTGCTGCTATGCCCTTGAAATAATCCAGAACAACATCATCTCTTAGCCATTGCCTATACTGCTGATAGCACCCCTCTGAGGTGATTTTTTTAATAGGGCGCTCTGTTGAATAACTAAGTTCATGAAGACAAAAAGCCAAATTTCGCGCCATTTGACGCTTTTTTTTGCTCCGCTCAGAATAAGGTTCAAAACGCTGAGAAAGGCGTTCAATGAGCGACTCTGTTGGTTTGTCACCCTCCACACGCTCAAGCAATGACCGCATAGCCAACTGAAATTTCTCTGGTAGAATAGAATTACTTAGTTGGGCAACAAGAGGAGGAATCAAGTTTCCGGTTTTTTCCTTTTCCTTCATCGCAAGATTTTGAACAAATGTTAGAGCGTTGTTAGCTATCGTTTCATCCGGATCCGCAACAAGTTTTACCACCGTGTATAGGTGGTCTTTGATGCGAAGCATCTCCCCAAGAACCAGGTGCGAACACACTTGTATGGTCACTGCCCTAACCCTTAAATCATCGTCGTTAAGAAGCTTAAAAAATCCTGTGGTTGGGACTTTTAGATATGGAGCAAGCAGATTTGGGTGTACACAAGCCAAATCGCCCAATGCAATAACTGCATTGGTTTTTACAACCCAAGGCTCATGTTTGTTAGAAAGAATAGTAAATAGAAGATCCAAATTGTCTTCACAAAAAACATCGCTTACAATCATAAGCTCAGAAAGAGCCATGACGACGCATATTCTTTCTAAAACCCTATTCACAAAATGCTCAGGTTTTTCTCGACATGCTGTGATAACATCATTAGAGAATCGGTGCCACACAGACCCAACTGACATGATGGCATGCTTACGACGCTGAGCCAATTCCTGAATTGCGTGCCTTTTGTATTCATGAGAACCTAGTCCAAGCTCTCTATGCATAACATCCGCATTGTCGTTGCTGACTACCTCAGCAACAGGTGCTTGAATCGAAACCTCAGCGTCAAGTCTTTTTAGTTGCTGACGCTCCGCACAATCAACAGCAACAAGTTGTTTGAGGGCAGTGCGTCCCAACAAAAAATATAACTGCGCCATGGTGTTTGTACTTTTCTCCTCCCTTCGCGCCAACAAATCCAAAACATAGGTATATATTAAAGCAGGAGCTTCACAAAGACTATAAACAGCATTTACCGCGGCATCTGCAAGAACCAACCAGGAAGACAACGCAGATGTGTGTCGAGAAAGATGGTACACAAGCTGTTCAAGAACAGCATGCTCGCCTGGTGCCAACCTTGCTGATATCGGCTGGTAATGAGGATCTTGGCATTCACTTTCCAAACTCTTAAAGCAGTACGCCAACACCACATTATCTCTTATACTGTCTGAACACATAAACTCCAGAACACTGTCTTTTCTTGAACAAAATCCCCGCCAATTGTGCATACAAAGTATGCTAAAAAGACGCGTAGCAGTGCGTCTGTCAACGAGTGAAATGTTACGATCCAATGACCCCTCGGCCATGCCCCAGACAGTGTCAATAAACTGACCTGATATAAGGCCTGACAATGAGGGATTAGATCTCATTAGCCCAAAAACGCGAGTAAGAGCGCTAATGTCGCCCTCAGTGGCTCCACGAAAAAAAACAATTAGTTTTTGAACGCTCGCCATATTTCGCATTAGTAAAGATGTTGACGATCCTACAAATGCAGTGAACACAACTTCCACAAAAGCATCACGCACAGCGCATTGAATTTTTATTTCACCCTCATAAACCATAACCAAAACACGCAAAAAAGCCCTGTCAGAGCCCTCAATACGATACTCGTTGCATGCAACAATAAGTTTTATAGCCTCTATAACATCCCGCTCTGTGCGGCTGTCTAATAACGTTGTGGCATGCGACAATGCCTTTTTTATTAGCTCTTCAAACTCAAAAGCCTTTTCGTAAAAAATCACCCGGTTCAACATTGTGCTTTGCTCCTCTGACAGACTCGTGTGCTCTGTTGCGCCCTCGTCAAATTCATGAAGCAACCCCCCAGTTTTGATTTCTGCTGGACGGCAAGCACTTTTCATTTCATCCAAACCCTTTCGATACGTGCTTTCTGAATCAAAAGTCTTTCTGGCGGCGATCATCGACTCCTCCAACTTGTCCTCAATCAATGAAGAACTTAGCACATGACCAAACCAGTTCTTGCGTAAAATTGAAACAATAAGCTGAAGTGCCGAATCCCTAACCAAATAATTTCGATCCTCCAATCTACCAACAATGGCGTTTGTTAAAGCAAGGTGAAAACGCTTTGGAACTGCGCGGGCGTCCACTAGTCTCCCCCAAGCATGAATTGTGTGGTTGCGAACAAAAGGGTTGCAGTCCATTATACGAAATAATAAAATTTCGTTTAAATACTTGTCCTTTGCTTCTTCCTCATCTTCTGTTCCCGATTTGGGTCCGGTATACCTTTGAATAATCATTTCTGTTATACATGTTATTACCGATTTGCGTATCTCGTAGCTTTCACTGTGAATTGTTTGCACGATAACATCAGCCATCCGTGCAGTAACACTAACACAACGCCTTGCAACTTCACTAAAAAACAATGACACATTCTTTGCAGTAGCCGCATCCCCTGCCGCCTCGTAAAGTGAAGCAGTAGCCATTCCCTTAATCAGTGCGGTAATAATGCCATGTTGAGCATCAGCCAAAACATCTCCACTTTCTGCCTCCGAAACAAAACGCGTAAGAAACTGAGCCGCTGACTCCGTTTTTAAACCTAATTCAATCATGGGTAAAACAAAATCCGATGGGTCAACTGATCCACTTTCCATAAAATGTCCAGATACTTTCAGCAAGAGTACAGCAAGGGCACCAGAAACCGATTGTGCATCGCTCTGAACGTTGACTTTTTGAGTAATCATATGAAGCACCATACGAAGTATAAGATTTAGCATTGTCTTTTCAATACCACCAATCCACAGTGCAAGTAACTCCGGAGAAAACACGTCAATTAAAACAGTAAGCGCAAGCTCACGACCATCCTGGTCTACCCCACTGTCATCCTCACCAATACCAGTGTCATGCTCATCTCTTCCCCGCCTTCGCTTGCGCACACTTCTTTGAGAAGAATACGACAAATTTTCGTCGTCATCGAGTATTGGTGCAGAAAACAAAAGAATGTTACAAAGAATAAAAACATACATTTTTATTGTTGACCTCAAACAAAGTAGCAATGCATCATTAACACCGGCGTCACCTTTTTTTCTGATATAAGCAACAGAAATTTGCAAAAGTTTTTTTAATCTTTCAGAAACCTCATGGCAAATCTTGTGTCTGGCCTGTTTCGTAACAGGATGGTTGGGGTCGGGGTTCTCAATGGCCTTTATGTATGTGAAAAGAATCATAAAAAGCTCTGGCTTGGTAAAAAGTGCGGTTGGAGATTTTTCCCTATAAAGTGAATCAAAAAGTCTTGTCAAATCATCCAGCTGCTGTTTAGGATGAACATCAAATTCGCATGACTCAACAACGTGATACTGATTTGGGCCAGTTTTTTCCAAATCTTCCAGATCACGTGCGTGGGCGGGGACAAAAAACTCAAACATATCGGTCATTTCTGTAAGCGTGAATACTAACCTGTTCTTTACCTATAAATTTAACAAAAAGAAAAAAGAAAAAAAACTTAAATAACAATAAACAAATAATAATAAATAATAACCACATAAAAAATATTACTTAAATGATAAAATATTTAATATTATCATTATTATGCTTGTTTGTCTAACTTTTTATTACTATTATTATTTTTTATTTTATTTCTTTTTTTTTTATTTTTATTTTTATTTTTTTTGCATTTATTAAATGAAAAACATATCATATATGTACGCATATATGATACTGATAAAAAAACAATATCGCTATATATATATATATATATATATATAATAACAATGACGAATAAAACAAAACCTATAAAAAAGCACTATATCTTTAGAGCCAGCTCATGTCCTTGTAATATCGCCTGTTTTGCATCCAATTCTGCAGCTTTAAAGCATCCACCAATCAAATGATACCGCATGTCCTGAAGCTCTTGAAGAAGCCTAAGATCAGATTCCTGACCATGACAAAAAACAAGAGAATCTACGCTTAACTTATGCATTTCTCCGCCAACAAAATATAGTAACTTTTCTCCATCAAATGAATCGTATTTCACGTCAGTTATTTGCCTTACATCATGGAATCGGAGCTCAAGTCGATGAATCCACCCAGTAGTAGCACCAAGACGACTTCCCATTTTCCCTTTGCTTCTTTGTAACATGGTGACGCTACGTTTCGACTTGGGCAAGTCTGGTTTTTTTAAACCACCCGGGACAGAAAAATTAAGATCGACACCCCATTGTTTAGCAAACTCTTGCATATCACCTTTGCAAAATTCGGTGCACTCTGATCCTCCCTGAGACTCAACAAGAAAATAGGCTACATCAAAGCCAATTCCGCCACCGCCAATAATCGCAACTCTATCGCCAACATTAACATTTTTTGAAAGAACGTCAACATATGAAAAAACATTTTTGAGACCTTCCACACCTCGTATGATAGAATTAGATATTGTTCTTGGCAAACAACCAGTCGCCAAAATTATCTCATCAAAGCCTTCGTTTTTTAGTGTGGACACATCAGCCGGCGTTCCCAAAAAAAGTCTCACATTATCCAATGCACTTAATGAGTTCATCCAATACCGGATGCTGCTTGCATATTCTGACTTTCCAGGTATTTTTTTGGCAAGATTAAACTGACCGCCTAAAACCTTCTCTTTTTCATACAATACAACCTCATGACCCCTCTGGGCCAACGTCAATGCACATGAAGCGCCACTAGGGCCCCCACCAACAACCGCAATACGCTTCTTTTTTTGAGAAGGTGTAACAGCACGTTCTCTTTCATGACAGGCCTTTGGATTCACAAGACAAGATGATAATAAACCCTTCATTGTATGATCCAAACAAGCCTGGTTGCATCCGATACATATATTAATTCGATCAGCATTTCCCTCCGCTGCCTTTGTTACAAAAAAAGGGTCACTCAAAAAAGGACGAGCCATCGCCACAAGATCAGCATCCTCACGCAAAACATCCTCAATCACATCAGGATGGTTTATCCGATTAACGGCAATTAAAGGAGTAAACATTCCCTTAGCGCGGAGATGACTTCTACATGCGGCAGTTATCCATGTAAAACCAGCTCGAGGTACGGAAGTTGCAATGGTGGGAACCCTGGCTTCATGCCAACCAATACCTGTATTAATAATATCAGCTCCATTCTTTGCAACCTCCTCAGCCAATTGAAAAACCTCTTGTTGTGTTGATCCATTTGGAATTAAATCTAGCATCGAAAGACGGAAAATAATGATAAATTCATTTCCAACAGCGTTTCGCACAGCCCTTAAAACTTCCAAAGGAAATCGTATTCGATTTTCGTAACATCCTCCATATTCATCAGTCCGTTTATTAGTATGCTTCACAATAAACTGATTCAGTAAGTACCCCTCAGACGCCATAATTTCAACACCGTCAAAACCTGAGGCTTTAGCCAATGCAGCGGTTCTCGCAAAATCCCTAACAGTCTTTCTGATCCAAATCTTCGGTAGGGCTATTGGAGTAATACGATACTTTTTAAAAGGCCAAATTGGACTGGGTATAGCAGAAGGTGCTACACACAACGGACTATAAGCATAACGCCCGGAGTGTAACAACTGCATAACTATTTTGCCACCTTCCTTGTGAACAGCGTCTGTAACCGGCTTATATTCAAGAGCCTCAGACAATGAAGAAATACGAGGCGCAAAAGGAGTCAATTTCCCCTCAAAATTCGGAGAAACCCCACCAGTTATGATCAAAGCACATCCCCCTTTAGCTCTTTCAGCGTAAAATTCACACATCCTCTCAATTTTACCTGTCTTAAGATCCTCCAACCCTGTGTGCATACTCCCCATAACAACGCGGTTTCGCAAGGTAGTAAAACCTAAATCCAATGGAAGAAGCATCCGTTTGTAAAAACCAGTCATTTTTTTTTTTTTTTTTAGTTGTTGACGTTTTTATTTATCAATTAACGTTTATTCAAAATAAATAAGACTTGAAATAACGATAGCAATATATGTATATATAACATTTTTTCAACATCCCCATTCCATTTCAAAAATAATAATAATAATAACTTATTAATTATCAAACTCTGGCTTGCATTAATAATAAATACATTTATTTATTTGCAGATCTTTTTTGTTTGTTTATTTTTTTTTTTTTTTAAGAGTTGAAGTTATTATGTAAATCTAGTTTTGTTTATTTATTTATTTTTTAATATCTTTATTATTATTATTATTATTATTATTTTTTTGTAAAAAATAAAAATGTAAATTAAATTAATATTATTATAAAAACATTGTTGTCATTACTTGGTTTTCTATTGTTATTTAATAATTAGTCAATCGTTTAGTTTATTGTAAAAAAAAAAAAAAATAAAAAGTAAAAAATAAAAGAACAAAAAACATCCCAATAATAATAATGATAATAATAATATGTACCATAGCTGTTTTTTTTTTTTTTCCGGTTTGCATCAAACTTACTCTTATTTTTTACTATCATTTGTCAAAACTGTATGAACGTATATTCACCACAGTTAATTGCCATTGCTACTTTTACTATTATTATCTTCGTTTATATATAGATATATATTTGTTTTTGTTGTTTTTTTTTTTTTTTTTCACCAAAAGGCCTCTTCAGCCGCAAAACAGCAACGCACCACACATACACAATGAAAAATTTTTAGACAAAACACGGCTACACTTTTGCACTCCTTTCTTTCCTTTTTTACAACGTTTGAAACATGGAATATTAGAATTTCACACACCCCAAAACGATAATAACACAGCCTCCTGCAATCGAACCGCCCCGCCCAACCCCTGCACAAGCTCCCTCCACATCCTTCCGAACGAGCGTCGCCCACCCTTTTTTATCGCCTTTTTTCTGCCGAAGGTGGGGGCGGGGGGAGCCGTCCCGCGCAACGCAGGCACCCCGCAGGAGCAAAGCAAGGCGCGGCGGCAAACACCCACTGGTACGCCCGCTGCCGCAACCTGCCCCGTTGCGTTCGAATGGGTTTGCCGCGGCACGTGAGCTTGCAGCCGAAAGGCGTGACTTCGGATGTGTGGCGCCTGCGTCGCCCCCACCCCCACAGACCTTTCCAGGCATTTGTCAGGCCGCATTGTTTCTCGATGTGCGTGCTATTGTGCGGGGTGGCGCTTGTGCTTTTGCCCGCCGTTGGCCAGCTTCAGAAAATTTCTGTGAGCTCTAAATTTCCCGTTGCGTGACCCAGCGCGCGTTAGGGGTGAAGAAGTTTTTTTTCATTTTAGTTGCAAAACTGTTTTTTAAACGGCAGCCAAATTGAGTGTTTTTGTTTGCTTTTGTTTGTTTTTGGGTACCATTACAATAACGTAGAAAATTCTTCCAAATTCTGGAAAAGAGATTTATTAGTTTTTTTGATGAGCACAAGATTACATGATATATTGCATAATTGATGCTGTTAAAAATAACCAATCCATTCAATGTCATAAATAGAAGGTGCAAAAATTCCCTTGCATACATATAGAGTGGGACATTGGGGTTATTTTAGCTTAACACGTGAAAAGTATTTTACCTAGACTACTCACCAAAAAGGCATTATGATGCAAACATCTTTACTGTTTTGTTGGTGTGTTTTACGTTTTATTTTGATTTATATCTGTGGATGTGTGTGCGGCATTCAGCACAGTTGTGATGGGTATATGGTTGTTACAATAGAGAAATGGGAGAACACTATCTTTTGGCATTCAAGATGATGCGCTGTGTGGTTTGTGTTTCTTTATCACCGAGTTTACTACTTTATTATTGGATTGTTGTATATTTTTTCTGTTTTTTGCAAATAACTATCTGCCTGTTTTAGAAAGAAGGTGTGTCTCTGGTTTCCATAAATGGTCTTCTTGTGATTACCTTTGCCCTGGTGACTAATGCCTGTTAGTTTGACTTTTTTGTCTCACGTGTCATCATGCAAATGTTCTTTTTTTTTTTTTTTTTTTGTTGTTGTTGCTGTTTGCTGCCATTCTTGTTGTTCGCCGATAAATACATAGACATCATAAAAGCTATATATATATATATATATATATATAAAGGTTATTCTTTTTTTTTTTTTTTGCTTTACAGCGTATATTTGCTTATTTATTTATCTGTAAGAATACGTACTATACGTGGAAATCTATTGCGTAGCTGACTGGTGTTTTTTTGCCGCTTTCCTGCACATGATAAGACTTCTGCCGTGCAAGCAATCACGCTTTGGGGTTTCTATCTTGCCGTTGTTGCCTTTCCTATTTCTTGTTTTTTTCTCTGTGTGCTTCTGTGCAGCTTCCAAGAATGTGAATAAATCAAACGTTAATATCACTGTTTTTGAAGAAGCCACAAAGGTGTATAATGGAAGTAATGGGAACAGTTTTGCTTTATTCAGACTTCCTTATCTTGTTGCTGTGGATGGGGGTGTACTTGCCTTTGCTGAGGCCGTAAACACTGCGAATACTAGCAAGGATACCTCTGACATTGTCACAATATTCATCAATACGACAAATGGGTTAAATTTGACTACAACTGGAGAAAGCATGGCGATAGTTTCAACGGATATAGCCTTCAACAATTTTGCTGCAGCTGTGAAAAACGGTGATATAGTACTGCATGCCTGGAAATCTAATCTGTCGGCGCATGGCACTAAAGGTGATAATGGCTATCAAGGAAGTTATAAGTTATATAAGGTTAAGGTTGAAGACGCAACAAATGGAGGAAAGAAAATTCAGCCGGAAGAAGTAGAGAGTAATAAGTCTCTTTATAATGAAACGCCCGAAACAACCCCCACTTTAGGCGTTAATAGAGCTGGAGAGCGTAATATTTCCATAGGTGAAAATGCGGTTTTTTTCCCAGCAACATATAATTCTGGCACAGGGATGGCCCCCACCGTCGCGTACCTCGACAAAAACGGATTCAGCATACTACTGCTTGAGAGTAAACTCCCCTCAGACTGCTTTGACCCCTCTGTTTTTGAGTGGGAAAAGGGCAAACTTCTTATGATAACTTCATGCGGAAATGGGCACAGAAGAGTCTACGAATCCAGTGACAGTGGACGTACATGGACAGAAAATCTTAGTACACTTTCACGTGTATGGGGAAATGCTCCCGAAGGAATGGCCCCAACTACTCGAGGTAGCTTTGCCACCGCAAATATCAGTGGGACGAAGGTGCTGTTATTTGCACAACCGGTGATAAGAGGGAGGACTCCGTCGGGTCAATTGCGTTTGTGGATGACTGATGGCACGCACGTTTACAACGCTGAGCTAATTTCTGAAGAGAATAGGAACTACAGTGTGGGATCTCTTTTGTACAATGATGGGAAGTTGTATTCTCTGTTTGAGGTGAGTGAGGGAGGTAAGCAGAAGATCATGCTTGCTGAGCTGACCAGGGAGCTTAGCAATATTAAATACGCGTTGAGAATGTGGAATGCACTGCAGAAAAATTTATCAAAGCATTGCAATGCATACGGGGTGTCTTCCGATTCGTATGATGGTAAGTGTGATAATCCCATCCCCACAGATGGTCTTGTTGGTTTTTTGTCAGGAAGGAGCAACAACACCCACTGGAAGGACGAGTATCTTTGTGTAAGCGCCGCTTTGAAAGGTGGGACGAAGATCCCCAACGGCATGCGTTTTAGGGGGGCTGGTGCTGGCGCGCGGTGGCCGGTGGGCACACAAGGGCAGAATCAGCGGTACCATTTTGCAAACTATGGCTTCACACTCGCGGCCACCTTGGCAATCCACCAAAGGCCGATTGCCGATGCTCCCCTGTTGGGTGCCAGCCTGAGTGATCAGAATGCGCAAGCTCTTTTGGGGGTGTCGGTCAGCAGTGATAATAAATGGAAAATCATGAAAAAAAATGGTGGGTCAGAGACGTTGTCATCCCCAGGCAACTGGGAACTGCATAAAACATACCATGTCGCAATAGTCATGCAGAACGGCACGGGGGCTGTGTATGTTGATGGTCAGAAAGTGTGGAATTATACGGGGTTGTCTGTTGCTGAATCACTGTCAGAGAATGTGTCACATTTTTACATTGGGGGGAATCATGACGAAAAAAATAATTATACATATGTGTCAGTGGGCAACGTTTTTCTTTACAACCGGGGATTGTCTTTTGACGAGGCTCGCACGCTTAACCAAAGCAGAATTACCATCCCAATGCCTTTGGATATCACGGCACCAAAAGCAACACCTGCAACAATACCTACGAAAAATCGAAAGAACGATCAGAAAAAGAACACGACCACAAGGCCAAATAAAGCTCCAACGCTATCTAAGGCTCCAATACCAACTACGGACATCCTTTCTACGGAAAGGAAAGAACAGTACTCAGGTAAAGAGACTTCTGTTGACGCAACGGACCCTCCGTATGTAAACTACGGTAGCTCCACATATGATAAAGGCATCCATAACCGCAGAGAAGTACAACTTACCCCGGACATGCTTGAAGATATGAAGTTTTACTTTGTCAATTGTGCAGGAGATTCATGTTTCCATGATGATGGTACCCATGCAACAGCACACATCCGTTTATTGCATTTTTTCTTTTTTAGCGTACTCGGCCTTTTGACTTTCTAAATATTTTTTTTTTAACCTTTGCAGCTGAAATTTATTTTCAATAGTAAACATGCTTCCTGTTGTTTTTTTTTTTTTTTATTTTTTGCAGAGATTTTATTATTGTTGTTGGGGGGAATAGTGTTGCGTTGGTATTGTTAATCTTATATAAATACCAATTTCTAAAAATATTACAATCAAATAGTTTTTTTTTTTTTTTTTTTTTTTTTTTTTTTTTTTTTTTTTTTTTTTTTTTTTTTTTTTTTTTTTTTTTTTTTTTTTTTTTTTTTTTTTTTTTTNNNNTTTTTTTTTTTTTTTTTTTTTTTTTTTTTTTTTTTTTTTTTTTTTTTTTTGCGTGTTTAGTTGCTACTTGTTACTTTGTTGTGGTTTTATTTATATAATCAGTATAATGTAGTAGAACAACGTTTATGTGATTATAAGGATACATTGAAGAAAATAGCCAAACACTCGAGGGGGGAAAAAAGAAGAATTGCTTAATTTGATAAAGTAATATATACCTAAATGCTTATATATCACAGAGAGTAAGCAAGAGATAATATTTTGTTTAAAAAGTTAAACGATAATCTGAAGTATCAGGTGGGAATATATTGGTTATGAAAAAAAAAAAAAAAAAAACTTTGACCGGAAAAAATCCTTTGGCAAAAATATTTTTTAGTAGTATTTTACTGCCTATTATTTTTCTTCTTTTATTGTTTTTGTTTTTGTTTTTTTACTATCAATTATTATTACTACTATTGCAAAATGACAAGGAGTATTATTTTGCTTTTTTTTTGTTGTTGTGTTTTTTTGCTCTTGTGTGACTCACACATGCTGATACAAAAACATGCCTATAAAAATAATATATATACATATATAATACTATTAAGGTATAATGTGTTGTTGTTGTTGTTTTTGTTTTTATACAAATATAAACATATATGTTCGTATGTATGTTTTCTTGTATCGTATATGTATATTTTTTCAACATACAAAGGTAAGTTGCAGCTTTGTCAAGCACTACGTATGGCACGCTGTTTATATTGCCATTTGCAATAAGATGTTGTGTTGGTGGCTTGGTTTGTGCCCCCGCTGCGCCTGGTGTTTGGTGCTCCTGGAA
>JAWVMR010000063.1:95617-108183 GCA_036321205.1 Trypanosoma caninum | reverse complement strand
AAATAAAATAAACACAAAAAAAACAAAAAAAAAAAAAACAAAAACCCCCCCCCCAAAAAAAAAAAAAAAAAAAAAAAAATATAAATAAATAAATAATATATGCATATACTATTTTTAAACATGTAATGAGTAGCTATCAACACGGTAGTCTTGAACTTCGCAGAAAGGTCATACATCCCATTTCTTTCGTCCAAACTTCACCACCCTTCAACAACCACAACAACAACAACAAAGAAAAAAAAAAAGCAAAAAACTTTACAACATAGTTATTTTGCAATTTTGCGCAGCTTTCTTATATCATTTTCAACACAAAGCATTTTCTTTCCAGCATCAAGCTATTTGCACCATCCCGTTCCCCCTTTTCTCATCTCTTCTAAAAAAAAAAAAAAAAAAAAAAAAAGAACAAAAACAAAAACAAAAAAACAGCAAATGTTTTTAATAAAAAACTAATTCCAGTAATAATAACAATAATAATATAATAATAACAAAAAGAATAGACAAATGTGCATGTGACAGGAGCTGTGTGTGACTTTACGGCAAGTTAAAACACATAACTGATGACGATGAGTGGCGTTAAACAAAGGAACCGGGTGCGTTTACGAGTCAATACATTGTTGATTAAAAGAACCACTAGGCTCCTCCATAACAAATCACCATAATTCCACAACTCAACATCCTGTATTTTACTCAGCCTTTCGCTTGCCTTTTTTTTTTTTTTTTTTACAACTACACAAACACACACATACGGAGACTTTTTAATTAAATAAGTAAACAAAAAATAGCAAGGCAAAGCTTCTATCTTTAATTGTTTAAAATAAAAAAAAAAAAAAAAAAAAGAAAAATGTGCAAGTTGACAAGCATATATATATATATATTTTGTTACCACATGATTTAAGCGCTTCTACAGCAAAATAAAAAAAAAAAAAAAATGCCACAAAACAACAGCAAAAGCAAAACAAAAAACAAAGTTGATAGTTTCAAATCGTCTGTAGACACTTTGTACCAGCGCAGTAAATTTATAATAAAAAACTTCCAAGTAAAATATACACATGTTTTTTTCTCCTTTTTTTCTAAGGCATATAAAAAACTCTATTTAATTAATTATTGTTACTATATCACTTATTTTTTTTTTTTTTAATTTTATTTTGTTATATCAACTTCTACCTCTTTCTCTTCTTATACTTACATATATATATATATATATATATATACATATACATATATTTCACAATAGTTTTCCATACCTTTTCAAAGCTTAATTATAACAAGCAAAAGAACGCTGTCAAAATTCACCCAACTATTTCGGTTTACCAGCTTATGCCGTACTGTAAGACTTTGCATTGGCCTCTTCTACGCGTTTGCGATGCGACGCAAGAGACTCATGTACCTTATAGCTCTGTGTCGTCACAATTTCTTTGCACAAAAAGCACATGGAGTAAACAATATCAAACCCATTCTCAAAAAACGTGTTACCAACAGCCTTTTCAAGACTCTTTTCTTCTTCTGACACAACTGTTGATGGAACAACAAAAGATGACATCCGCTGCAGCAACTTTCCAAATTGCGTATATGTTTCTTTAGTTGTTGATGGTAAGGTGACGTTTTTTTGGTGCCGCTCACTCTGTATGTGATTTGTTAGACTAACGGAGTGTGGTGGAAAATACACGCGGCAGCTGTTGCAAAAAAGCATGGCCCCAGGATTGCGACTCACAAGATGCTGCGGGAGAAAAGGGGTCGGCAAGCCATTTTTGAAAGAGACAGAAAAGGAATGAGAGTTAGCCGTTACAGTTTCATTATTCACAGTTTCGTTACCACCGTTTGCTGCCACGTCCTCTACAACAAGCAATGGAAAGTCAGCTCCTTGAAAACAGTTCGGCAATGTCTTGTCTGCAGAATAATCCTTTGCGTCTGTATGCTGCGAAGGCATAGAAATAGCTGAGGAAAGTATTCCATTATCTACAGATTTGTCCACACCTTGCGTGGCCTCCTTGGTGTATATTTGCGTGGAAAATGAGTGCTGTGACTGCGGAGACAACGCCTCTTGCGATTGCGGAACATTGCGTATGCGCAGATGTGAGGAAAGGGGATGTGTCTCACTGTGTCTGCTATGACCTAAAATCGGATCAGATCTTTTTTTACAATCAGTGTTTTTGACGCTACCACGTCTTTTGGACTCCATGTGTAAAAGCCGCAGTTTGTTCTGAAGTGCCTGTACCTCTTGTTTTCGCAGCTCTAACTGCTGCCTACATGCATTCAAGTCTTCCTCGTACTTCTGATTTTGACTTCCCAGCTTCTCCAATGCGTGTAGTAACTCCTCATTCATAGCAACAGTTTGGTTGTTTACCATTACGGCATCAACATGTGTTGTTTCCGCCCCAGCCCGCAAGCTGCCGCCAGTATAGCGCCTTGCAACACGCATAACGTGATCAACAACAACTGGTCCATCGTTTGTCATTTTAACGGAAGTGCCTGGTGGACAGTCATGTGGTTGTTGCCCCACAATTGTCGCGTAAAGCGCACGGTGACACAGTTGTGTACCAGGAACCGCCTTTGCACAGTTATTTGCCATCGTTCAAAAATACAAAAAAAACAAAAAACAAAAAACAAAACAAACAAAAACACACGCGCAACAGGAGTGGCAAAAAAGAGGTGTATGCCCCTCTTCTTTTCACCTTAAAAAGTAAAAAAACCCCCAAAAAACAACAACAAAAAAAAAAAAAAAAAGAAGAGAGAAAATAATAATACTTGTGCCTTACTAAACCTATGCGGTTATGGTCAGCATATTCACGGCTTCTTAAAAAAAAAGTCACTAATAACCCGCACAGACATAAGCAACAACAACAAAAAAATAAAAAGAAAAGCAAAAATGACACTTTATCGGCATAAACTAATCCTCTGCAAAAGACCTACTTGTCACACTCGACATTTAGTCCACATAAGGAATTTTGTATTTTGCCCCATTCCAATCAATAACATAGTGCCCATCACAGTCAAGCTCCTCACTAACAAAATCAAATCCCAACTTAAGCCCAATTTGTGCACCCACAAGACCTTTTGGCTCAACTGAGCAAGCGCTGCTGGCAAGCCTCCTTAGCGTAGTGACGGGATGAAACAATTTGCCCTCACGCGTGACACTTAGAGCAGATGGCTGAAACTTTTCCACCAGCGATCCTCCAAATCTAAGACTACCACACAGCTCGTCAGCATTCTTGTAAGTAAAGTGATAATCTGTAAATACAACAGGGGCATCCTGTACCTTCAAAAAATTGTTCTCCACACCACATACACTGACATAAGGAAATTGACAAAGAAAGTCTTTTGGAGTCAGTTGTGAACCATCATCCATGTACACAACTTCCGTTCCATCAGCTCTCTTGCAGCTGTATTCAGCGCAAACTGCTAAGTTGTTATGCTTTAAGCGCAAATAAAAAAAATCAAGAAATGTCCCATTACGCAGATATGTTGGACCACATGGAATGTGCGTTTTATCAATTAATCCTTTAATATCAAATACATGAAAAAGTTGCCCACGCTCATTGAGATAATAAAAATAACGCCGTGCCAACGGCATAAACAACCTTTCAACGTTAAAAAAAAACAAAACCAAACAAACTAAAAAAACAAAAGACCATGGGCCCCGCAAAAATATACAACCCCACACACCAACTGCAACATAACAGAACATACATGCGTGTATTTTATATTAATAGTATTTGTGCACCATAGCCCCCCCACAAAAAAAAAAATAAAAAAAAAAAAACAACAAAAACTGTTAATAAAAAGGTACATACCTAAGAAAAGAACGCCTGCGGCTGCTTAACATGCAACAGCAACCGGAGCCTTACCATGAACAAGAATGCGGCAGGTGTGCCTTTGCGCTCCCAGCGGCTAGCATTCAACAACAACAAAAACAAACAAACACACACACAGACACATATAAGTATATATTGGATGCTCATTTATTATTATTATTATTTTTTACTCTAGCGCACACATAGCTACCCCCCCCCCCCTGCTAAAAGAGTGCCTGGTATAATATAAAAAGAAAAAAAAAAACAAAAAAACTAAGGTATACATGCATTTTTCCGGTGAGAGCGTATTATTGGGAAATTGTGTCCCCGCACGGCAGTGTATGCAGGCGGCGCAAAAAAAAAAAAAAAATGATCCGCCGATCACAAGACCACCACTGCGGCGACCGCAAACGCGAGAAGGAGCAAAGGCGCCGTGATGTGTGGGGCCGTAAGAGCGCCGCCGTCGCTGCCGCCCGTCTCATCTTTGCTCGGGCTCTCAGGCACATTTGCAGGAGGTCCCTGCGGCGCGTGGGAATTTTTCAGTGTGCCTTCCATTTTCATTTCGTCCTTCTTTTGTGTACTGCTGCCCTCCTCCTTCATTTGTTCGTCGCTGTTTTCCTTTTTTGGTTCAGAGACAGTCTCATCCTTTTTCCGCCCATTTTTCTCATCTTCCTTCTCTTTCGGTTCACCCTCCTTGTCTTTCTTCGCTGACACACTTTTTGGTGGAGTCTCCTGCTCCCGGTCACCCTTCAACTCTTTCCCATCAACAGCGTTTTTTTCGTTTGACGACGTTAAAGATTGTTCTCTCTCATCTTTGTGTCCGTGACTACCAGCCATGCTGTCCTTCCACAGTATCTTCCTTTTGTGTCTGCAGAAGTGTCTCAGCCTCTGATGTTTCCACAGCCGCACTGTTATCAGCAGCTGCGACACTGTAGCAGAGCACGCAGAGGGCACACAGAAACAGCAGCTGACGCAGACTCACTTTCATCATTCTGTTCTTTTTCTTTTTTTTTTTTTTTTTTTGTTGGTGTTTAAACCCCTGTTGTACAAAAAGCAAACAAATAAAAATAGACAAAAACAATATTGCACATGCTAAAACACGTAATATTTCTTAAGTTGCACGATTCCCTTGTATTAATACATCATACCTAAAGCAATGGTAGACGTTATTGTGGTACTATATATATATATATAATTTACAAAACTATAACTTTTAAAGTCATTTCTATAAATGTAGTATTCCAAAAAAAAAAAAAAAAAATACACAATTTCTTTAACACGTTTTTTTTTTTTTTTTTAGCGGATTGGTTGTTTGTTTTTTATTTCCTTATTTTTAATAATAGGTTAAGTATTTATAAAATGATCTTGTTTATCTTATTTTATTTTAATTATATCTACGCCACTAAAGTAAAAAACAAACAAAAACAAAAAAACAAAAACAGCACCATTTTTAAAGATAGTACTACTTTATTATAATTATTAGATATATATATATATATTTTGGTAGTATACATGTATGCTCTATTTCTTTACATATTCCCAAGTTTTTCAAACAGTTAAGTCATATAAAGCCCGAATTGCTTGAGTCTTTCGTCCTTCAATTCCGAACCCACTCCATATATTGGTTGCCGCGGAGTGCGAATCTGGTACTGAGTGTTGACTATGCTTGACATGTTTCCCACCTTAAAGCTAGGCATATTATGAAACACTTTACAATCTCTGTCAAGGGTTTTAAACTCCACCCTAATCCCGTTTCCAACGTATGTGTCTATCAAAAGACCAAGTACATATGGCTTTGAAACAGTGGTTTCATGAACACGTGGAATCACAAAGTATGGGTTACCTTCCGGCGTAAATGTATATCGCAGCGCGACGTCACGGGCAAAGTTAAACTTTAGCTGGCGGTCAGGCCTCTCCACTTCCACATTGCTTGTACAGTCGACTTTATCCACTCTGCCGAGACGACGGGAAACGCAAATAAGCATCGCCGCGTATTCAACACCTTTACCACTGCGTTCATCCTCCTGCGAAAGCTCAATGTACGCATCCACTGTATCCGCAACGTTGACCTCAAGACATACAGTGGGATATCCCTCGCAAAACTCGCCTCTAATGCGGTAGTCATACCAGTTGGTTTGCAGATGACAAACACCACCACCGACAAAGTTTGCAAGAACATCGCACCACTCCATCCAAAAGGAGTCATTTGACTCTACCGTGTTGTCGCCGTCGTTGTTACATGCAGCTTTGACACTTGGGTTTTTTTCCCAGCATTCGTCGCCCCTGTTCCACTTGCCAGACCACTCCTCACCTCTGCCCCACGGGTTGCGTATTTGCACAAGGCAAAGATCGATCTCCTCAAAGTGCATCACGCGCAGCACAGTGTAACCGCAGTGCAGCTGCAGGCCTAAGGCCTTATATCGCCTTTCCAAGTCTGTTTGCAAATCACTGTTCACATAAAAATCGCTGGAAAACTGGTCAACAGCTGCATCGTTGCGTGGAGTGTAAAGCATTATGATAAAACCGTTTTTGTCATAATGTTTCAGTCGCTTAAAAAGTTCATTATCACCGTTAACCGCTGCCTCCCAGGCAGTGTCAAAGCGTGTAATCGGAAAACCAGTGAAGTCCTGCAGGGGCTCAAGCGGGTCACCACTGGCAATATTCGCGTATGAGTGGTAAACCTTAGCGTAGGCCTTCTCAAGCAATCCAACCCACATTCGTCGCAAGTCAACGGCACAGCGCGCAAACTCAGGCCCCTCCAAATAACCTGGCACGTAGTCGTCAACAAGTGTGGGACACCACCAACCGTTATAGTTAAGCGTTACCCAATAGGCTCCAACTGCTCGTTCAACTTTGCCCTGAGCCGCACTAATAGGGTGGCGAAAAAGATCCCGCACTCTGACAGCTGATTCTGCAAGACATGCCATTGCAGAGATAAGGTAGCTGTCACCAATTTCGCCTTGGGTCACATGAAAAGGCAGAATAGTGCGGCGGAATAGACGCACCTCCTGCAGCTGCTCAGGTGGAATGTACGCCTTTGGACGAACCCATGGAACGCTCCTCAACTTGCATTTGTCAACACCAGAACGATACAACGACTCCTCGGACGGACAAAATTTGCAATCAATGTACGGTATCCCATTAGCTACGCAGTACTGAAGAACCTGTCTTTCCTCCAAAGACAACACGTCTTGGACACCAAGAGCATCAGCTATACGCTTTAAATCCGCAACAATTTCTTCACTCTTGTTTAAAATCAGCTCGGCGCGTTTTTCATCGTTCAGAGGCACCGCTTTTGCCATACACCTAAAGCCGTTTACTTTGCCAGAGACAAGTCTCAGCGTCTCCTGTGGATAAACAATAAGAAAAGCCTCAAACTCTTCATCACCTTTGACAAACATCTCAACGTTTTCGCCAGGCTGGAGCTGTGATTTCAACCCAAAACTGAAATGCAGATGCATCTCGTACTTTTCAGTGTCATTGTAAAAAAACCATGATCCATCCTCGGTGATTATCTTGTAAAGCAAGCCGTTGTCAAACACAGCTGATATCTCACCAGTAACAGCAGGACCATTCAAAGCAAATTTCCCCGTTCGCCCCGTCAACAAAAAATTCTCAATTTCGGTATTGATTGTGGCATCCTCAAACTCATCACACTCATCATCACAAACATATGGTGGCGGTAGATCAAGGCGCGGAGACACATACTTCAATACAATTTCAACCTCCTTCTGAAGCTTTCGCATGCGTTGTATTTCATCAAGGCTTCGAGGAAAAATATCAGGCAAAGGCGTTACTCTACCTACTGGGCGCATTTCATCTTCTATCGACCCGGTTTCAGGCAAAAAAGAAAGCATATAAGACTCACTAAAAGTGTCATCAAGCGCTGTTTCCATGGCTTATTATTAGTATTCTTATTTTTATCACGCCAATAATCTGTTCCCACAGAAAGACCTACACTAGTACCAAAATCAGCAAACAAAAAGCCTTTCTTTTCCTTCTTTTTTTTTGTTGTTGTTTCTCTTGCTTTTGTGCTTGACTTTTGATGGCTGTGGTAATATGATTAGTTGGCTATTACATACATACATACATACATGCATATATATGTATATTCCCCCCAGCCAACAACAAAAAGAAAAAAAAAAAAAACAAAAAAATTAAAGTTGCAAAACGTTAACAATCTAAAGCAAAAACAAAAAAACAAAAAAACAAAAAAAGATGCATAATTTCTTTTGCACAGTTATTTTATTTATTGAATTATTTTTCTTGTATGTTAGTTGCATCCTTCACTTCTTTTAATCATGTCATTGGCAATAAATGCTTTTTGATAGACTCAAAGTCCACATCCCATGAAATAAACACAACCCCACTTGGCATGGTGTCAAAGCGTGAAGATATTATCCATACCATTCTTTTTTTTGGCACTCCAGCAACTGTGCTATTATTGTTCAACAACGTTGTTAAAAATGCAGAAAGCTCTCTTTGGTTTGACTTTATTGTCAATACAAAGCGCTTCAAACAATTAACAAAATTCCCCTCCTCCCGCAACTTCCACTCGGTGTCAACGCTAAAGTCTACTGGAATTGTGCGGCTCAAGTGCTCCAGCGCCGCCACGGCGTCATCGTGTTCTTTTTGAAATGTCTCAAGCCGTCGCAAGTTGTCCTTCAGCACGCGCAGCATCTGCCCCGTGTTCATTGCGCTGTAACTAAAAAACAAACGACCGTCACCACCGATGCGATAACCAATTTCCTTCGTTCGATCAGTCACACTTTTCAATGTAAATGACACACATATCTCTCCGCGTTTCTTTAAAAGATCAGATTTCAGGTTATACTTACGCACCGCGTTGCGTATAACCATTTCCTCTTTCATAAGTCGCAGAATAAAGTTTCCCTGCCAATCCATTCGCGACCCAATGCCAGAGTCCAGCCTTACGCAAAAAAAATTAAGCATATCTGCCACCCTCATTAGTTGTCGCTGGCGCTCTTTTAGCTTTGGTGCAAGCCCTATGCGCCAATCACTATGCATCTGCACACATCTCAGCCACACTGTCTGCGGAAGACTGAGCATAAACTCCTCCCAAAAAGGCATAGACTGCACGGAAAGAACAATAGAGCCGTCATCAGCCACATAGTTGTCCTGCGACTTTAGTGAAAGTACAATGCACACAGACGAGCGCATTGCCCTGCCTCGGTGCACATCGTACATGCGCTCAAGACGCTCAAAAGCAGATACAAAGCGCTCCACTGAAGAATGGCTTCCGGACATGCGCAGGTCAAAGGCGCGAAGACCATGGTCGCGCATGTATTCCTGAACAGCGGGGTCAATTTCCCCACTTGGTCCGACAAGACTTCTAGCAGGCGTGTAGGTAGACGGCGCGTTGTTCAACGGTTGATGTATCTCTGGCAATGTGACAAGATATGTGATGCCATCTTCTTCAACAATAAGGAGGATACCAAACCGGCGCAGCATTTCAACTGCCTTGTCGCCACGTATGTACAGCGACCCAGAGCTATGCAGGTGTTCATTCTGCTGTTTGTCTGCATGTCGCAGTACCGACTCTAAATCCATCTTAACACCCTCATTATCTAGCTCAAATTCCTCGTAAACATTTGCATCCTGAAAAAGCCGCGCTAATTGCTGCTTAACAATACACGTCGAGGCTACCGGGTTAATTGTGCACGAGACAGCTCGCAGCGTCGCTGCATCTCTGTCACTGTTTTTTCCCTTATTGTCAGCCAGCCAAAATAGAAATCGTTCGGCCGACCCTTTACGTGCATGATTGTTGATGGCTAGTCCCCGTTGATGCATCAACGTCTCCAGGCGAATCATTTCTTCACCGTTATGTTGCGCCTTCTGCGCATCTATGGCCCAAAGAACATCTGGGTGTGCGCCCGCAAGCTTCAGCTTACGAAACATCTGTGCAAGCGTTTTTGGCTTACACAGTAAGCGCGACAAACGCATTGCCTTTTTTTTATTTTTACTAGTATTAGTTTCTTATAATATAGATTTAAACAACGCTACGCTAACGCAACAGCAAAAACACCAACACCAACACCTCCACTAAATAGAAATGGCCACATAAACAAAAACAACAAAATGACATAAAATACATATATATATATATATATATATATATATATATATATATACACTTTGATAACCTTAAACTATCACAACCAAAAACAGATTGCACATGTGTATAACAAAAGCAACCAGCAAGTAAAAAGGCAGCATACATACACACACACATACACCAATAAGTAGTTAATGTTTGTTAAAACACATCTATATATACTTTAAAAACTGACAAGATTTTCTTTTCTTTTCCTTTTGTTTTTCCTTCGTTCGTGTTCCCTATTTCAATACTGTCATTTCAACAACATAAAAATTTCATATTGTTATAATTTTCTTTTCTTTTCCTTGTTTTTTTACAGTTTCAATTTTAGAAACAAAACTGCCCTGCATCAAATAAAATATTTCACACGAAAGTAATAGCAAGTAATATAAAATAATTCAAAAAAAAAAAAAAAAAAAAAAAAAAAAAAAAAAAAAAAAAAAAAAAAAAAAAAAAAAAAAAAAAAAAAAAACAAACAAACAAACAAACAAACAAACAAACAAACAAAAACAACAATAACGGCAAACAAACAAACAAACAAAAAAAAAGGTTTCGCCAACCTTTTATAAAGAATCATCCCAAAAACAATATATATATATATATATATATATATCTATAAATATACATATAAATATTTATATTAGTGTGCACCTTCACAATTCTGCAACAGTATTACTCTTTTGACCATCGCCGTCAAATACGTCTCCAACAAAACAAAAATACACACACACAAACACACACATAAAAAAGAAAAAAAAAAAAAAAGAAAGAAACATAAGCAAGTAATCAAAAAACAAACAAACAAAAAACCAGCTATATAAGAAATAAATTCAGGTGACAGTACACACACATACACACATATGTATATATATACGTATATGTATATATATACATATGTGTGTATATAGGCGTTAAACACTTATGTGAGACCTTTTTTTCCCTGTCAATGAAAGGCGGTTTTGCACCACCTGTGTAGAGGACGACTGAGTTCTCGCGGATTGTGCCCCGTCACCGCCTGCTGTCCCGTTTTTGCCCCGCGCTTTGCTGCCTCCACTTCCCTCATAGCGCGCCGCAATTTTATAAAGATCTTCCACAAAATTCAGGTGCGCCATAACACGACCCATATCCGCCTCCTTTGGGGTCCATCGCACCTCATCTGTTTCGCGATCAAACCGCGGATACACGTCTTTAAAACCAAAGAACTCGTACAAACGTCGTGATGCTGATGACGCCACGCACTCCAGGCGTGTACCACCGTCAACAATTTTCTTCTCCAGCGCCATGTTTAAATAAGCACGTGTGCGGCCACGCAGCGCCCATTTCAAAAGATCGAGCACCATAAGCATGCGTGCGAGGCCCCGGCGCTGGTAGTCGCGATGCGTCGCACTCAATGTGATGTGAACAAAGTCTGATATATCATTAAGTTTGGTGCATGCAGCCATAAACGCTGTTTGATGCTTCGTGTCAATAAGTCCCCTGTTTATTCCACTCTTTAGTTGCGTAATTGTGTTTCGTAAATTGCCGTACATGTCCATGCCATTAGATAAAACCATAGAAACTATTCGGCCGCTTTGTAAACATCGAAGCAATGTTCCCTGAACATATGGATGAACCTGCTCTCGCACCTCCCTCAAGCAGTATGATGGATATTGCTCAGAAAACGTAGCCTCATTAATAGCATCTTTGCAACACTCTATGCACTCCATCTCCATCTTTTCAGTGAGCAGCGTTGCTGGAAGATTAATCACCGTAAAACCAGCGTCATATGCAGCCCGTGTCGTCATCTTTATAAAGTGACGTAGCTGCATCACCGAGCCAAATGGTAGTCGATCAGGAACCTCAGAGAGACGCACTGGGGGCTGTCGTGGCGCTGGTGCCCTCAACTCCCCGCAAAGTCGCTTGTGTTTCCCGGTGCAAAAAGGACACACATATGTATTCTCTACTTGGTGTCGGCGCAATTCGGCGTGATCCACACCGACACACGCTGGATGACACCAATTGCGGCAACGCTGACACTCCAGCAAAGTTTCCTGCTTAGAAAGAAGATACGCTGTGCAAATACAGCGCAGAACACCACCGACTGGCCCCTCCGGCTGCTCAAGTTGACTTTTCCCGTTGACTAGGGCCCGGGTTATCATACGGCGTCGCCTCCCCATCACCACGTTACCGTTGATAGAGGTGGAGGTAATACTAGAGCTCATTTAATTCTGTTATATAAATATAAATAATAAATAAATGGGCAAGCAAATTAAGAAAGAAAAAAAAAAAAAATAACTAAAATGTAAAAACAGTATACAAAAACACCACTATCATGTCTTTAGAAAAATACCCTTCTCCCCTCTTCCTATAAAAACAAAACAAAACCGCAAAACTCTCTGCATAACAGAAGTCTTACACAAACTTACAGTACAACAGCATTACAGCAATTAGTATAATTATACACCTTCTTTTTCTTTTTCTTTTTTTTCTTCCTCTTTTTATTGCAATGCATGCCCAATTAAAGCTGCTCAATAAAAATACACTCGCCTCCTTTCCATCTCTCTTCCTCTTTTCCGCAACCAGAAAAAGGTAAATCAATGACAAAAAAAAAAAAAAAAAAAAAAAAAAAAAAAAAAAAAAAAAAAAAAAAAAAAAACCCCTTTTTTTCCCCCCTCACA